>BMAT01012779.1:314240-328563 GCA_019649035.1 Elysia marginata
ACGGCCTATCGCGCTAAGGTACTTTTTTTCTTGGAAACTGACAGGACCATGAATTAAACTATGACTCTCTTAATCAATAAAGATTTGTTAATGCTAGGAAAGAGATTAAAGTTAAGGATTTCGAAGGCATTTTAAAATATTGATTACTGTCCGGATAGCTTTTCTACTCTCCCAATCGGAGTGAGCAAATCGGAACATTTAATATTTAATGTCCTTCATTCTTCAGGAATGTTTACTTCCCGGCCTTTTACATTTATGCCGACCCTCAGCACCCAGTAGCGAAGATTGTGTAGACACTAACGCAAATTTTAAACAGTTTACCATGTTGTTAATAGTATCTGTTTCCGTACTACCATGTTGGCCTGTGATGTGCCAATTGGGGCCTTATATCTTGAACATATATCTACCCTCACATTGTATGTATTTGTGTACGAGAAGATAGCATTATTGGACTCACATCGGCTCTGTGGCCTAGCGATAAGACACTCGCCCAGAGATCGAGAGGTGCGTGGTTCGATCCACGGCCGAGTCAAACCAAGGACTTTAAAATTGGTATTAGCAGCTGATCCACATAGTGTCTGGCATTATGGATTTAGTGTTAAGTCTGGTCGGCCCGGTGTCAGGATAATATGACTGAGTGTGGTGTACACAAGCGCTCCTTACATCACAGTGGGGTAGCACGCTTTCAATTGTCCCCAGCGCCATCTCTGATATAATCTCGAAGGACGTTAAAAATTCAAACAACCAAACAACTATAGGACTCACGGTCCTTGGACAGTCTAATGAATAGGACACAGTAGATGTTAGCTAGCGATTAACGAAAGTACTTTTGCTTTGTAGACGAACTGATGCATTAAATACTACTACATTGTAGAAATACGATGACTTAAAATGTCCTTAAGTTTTTCTATATTAATCCGTCGAACAGTGGGTAAGGAAATACTGAAAGTCATGGAGACCTATAAAAACAGTCTTAAGCGTTTAAAAAATCTCAAAATGTCGGTATCGAGGATTAATAGCCTAAACCCTTGAAATTCTCGGAATTTTCTGTTGCATGCCAAGCCGCACCAACTTCTTCACTAGGGATCAGAACAATTTTTTATTTCAATTTTGCCCTAACGGTCTAAAGGAAAGTTTATTCTAACGTGGACTAACAAAAGCACCAATAATGCATTCAGCTGGAGTTTTTAGTTATTGCAGTTAATCAAGCTCTGAGGTAATCGCTAATGATGGACTGGGCTTGTAAAAAATGCAATCAATCAATTGCAATTTTTCCTTTTCTTTAAATCACTATCACATTTTTAACCGATTTAAAAACTTCTTTTTTTTTTGCCGGAGAAAATTTCATATGGACTTTTTTTTAAAGTTATAAGCGTAAAAGCCTTTTGTTAGTCCATCGATAAATGCACGCACCGCTACGTGGTCCCTTATAAAAATTTAATGATTCTATGCCTTTTGTCAGTCTCCCCACAAACTTGCATGGGTTCGATTTGACTTGCAAGAGACATGAACGTCTTTTGCCGGAAAATCGATCAAAAACTCCTGAACAGAAAAGTTTTCTTGCAATCTAACTATCCTAATTTATTCAATATCTATGTATATTTCAGATATAATGCTTGGGGAAAAAAATGTTATGATAAAGTCGCACATATGCCTCTCGTCTGTCCCTGTTCGTATTGCTATTGCTTGAAACAACTTGACACCAAAGTGTAAATGTGTTTGGATTGTTGTATCATTAATCAGTGAATCTATTCGACCAGAGGTAAGGCGCAATTTTTTATTTTCAGAGTTATTGTTGAAATACGACCTCGTGTAAGCTATTTCTCTTTTCAATTGCTTTAAAGATGCTATAGTGATCATGCTTTAAGGGCCAGCCCAGGAGAACGAAGCCCATAATGAAGGAAATCCAGGATTGCCATCTAAAACCAGACACACTGGTAGGCTCATAGAGGCGGTTAACCAATCGTCCGCTATAAAACCCATGGGCGTTGTTACGTCACACGTAATCGTCGTTTTCGCGCAAGGTATTTATTGCCACATATAAAAACGGGATGAGCGCTTACAGGGCTTTTTCGTTTTAATCTTGTCATATCGACTGACACTTTATCAGACGCATTATTAACCTAAAAAAAAACCCACCAGAAGCTTTAAACTGAGACGGTGAAATAATATTTCCCAAGACAATCATAATTTAGAGCTTTCTGATCCCGAAACTATTCTCCACTCGTGATATAATACGCTGAGAATCCCTAGACAACCCTTAACCTAAAGCTACGAAGAAGCCCCTAAGTCTGTTTATAAGTGAGAGTATGTGTGTATGTGTTTGTATAGGTCGTCTATTGTATGACATGATCGGTGCTTTTTCTCTCGTCTGTTGACACAGTGTAAGAGGGCTAGACCCAAACCCTGTCATCGAAGGTCACCTCGGGGGGATAGCCTGACCCACTGGACGGACCGCAAGGGAGGCTATTTACCTTGACCATGCCAGCTCTGTTGACCAGGTCGCTCCCTGAGCAAACCCCAGGGCAGTTTGGTATGCGCGATGCCCAACGACAGGGAGGCTCAATATCCAATACAAGAGCAAGCGATTTGCTTTCGATCAACTTTTTGACGTGCTTTGCAGAGGTAATAGGCTAGAATTAGTGAGATTCCGCAAGAAGAGGACGCAAATGCAGCTCGTGCGTTTCGTCGGTTTGAAATTGCATAGGACGTTAGTAGGTGATATTACCATCACCAACTTCGTACTTATGTTCTGATGTGACTATTACGGATTACGGTCCCTGACATACGGTTTGCGAAAGCTTAGTAATACCTCCCATGCTTAGTGAAACACAGATAAAAGCTGATGTTTGAACAAAAAAAACAAAGGGAAAGAGAGTGTGAGAGAGGGAGAGACAGAGAGAGAAAGAGAGAGAGACACGGAGATAGAACGAGAGAGGGCAGAGAGAAAGACACAGAGAAGGAACTAGAGAGAGAGAGAGAGGGCAGAGAGAAAGACACAGAGAAGGAACTAGAGAGAGAGANNNGAGAGAGAGAGAGAGAGAGAGAGAGAGAGAGAGAGAGAGGGAGATCGGCCCCCAGAGGCACTAAAACGTGATACATCACGTGTAAGTTAGGAGAGAGAGATTTTCAAGAAAGCTTTCACTTCTAAGCAGGCAACAACAGGCACAAGAATGAGGGCAAAAACGTGACAGCTGGTATATGACATCTATAAACATTTCTAATGACTGAGGACAGAAAAAAGTGATTTTTAAATAAAGTTCAAGGCTTCTCAAAAGTTGGCCCAAGTATATAGATACAGAAACGATTAGACATTTTCTTTTTGAATAATATAATTTTTTAAAAAGTGCCTTATTTTCTAAATTATAAACTTAAAGAAATTTTTAGATGTTTATATGTTACATTCTTCAACACACCTTATTTTTTTCAAAAATTAACAAATTTATATTATTCTACTATGAGACCACGCAAACGAAGCCAAATGTTGTTTTTTTTTTCGAAGACCAAATATGTATATGATCGATTTCTTAAAAAAAATCTAAAGCTATTAGTTAGAACGGTTCATAATGTTTACCTTCACAAATAGTTCAAAAAGATTAAAATCCAATCCGTGAACATTCGTTTCTACTTGTTTTCATATGATTTTCTTTTCACCTGGTAATATTTCTCTCAAACTCATTCTATATTTCTTGCTCATTCAAACTTTCTAATATTGCCAGTACGTCTGTCTCTTTGACTCTCTCCCTCTCTATCTCTATCTTTTCTTTAATCTCTCCCTGCTTCTCCCCCTCCCCTCTCTCTCTCTCTCTACCCCTATCTATCTCTCCTTTAATCTATCTATCCATTGCTCTCGTCTGAAGCAAAAGAGATCGTAGTATCTAGCTTTCTACATTTCTTTGTCTGTCTCTCGCTTTCTCTAATCTTTTGCACTATCTGTTCGCAAGGTTTGGGTTTGTACATATTTCTATTTTCTCTATTAAACTACTTTAACTCTCTCTCTCTCTCACTCTCTCTCTCTATCTATCTATCTCTCTATCTCTGTGTGTCTATATCTGTCTTTTCTAAATCATCTCTTTCTTTCTTACTGTCTCACTAACTTTGTGCCTTTATGCCTCCACCTCTTCCCTCTCTCTTTTATACACTTAATTTATACACCATATTAATCCCTTTCGGGAAATTTGTAACTCTAATGCCCCAGCAGACCACTATATTTGAAGCTTTTAGCTGGGTACCCATTTTACAGGTGGGTGGACTGGGGAAAGTTGAGGTAAATTGTTTTCCCAAGGCAATTGCAACATGGCATGGTCGGGAATACCTCCAGATCTCGAGTCTGACGCGCTAACCACTCCGCCACGCTGCCTTTCTCTCTCTCTCTCTCTCTCTCTCTCTCTCTCTCTCTCTCTCGATTCCTTGGCTCAATAGCTGGCAATTACAAAATAATACAATAGTGATATCCCGTCGTCATTAAAGGTAGAACTAAAATTGCTACACTCGACAGCTGCTTTTACGAGTTCCAGGCTCTTTTCCGTCTCTTTCTGGCGATATCTGTGTGGTCATCGCACGCTACAAAGCGGCATGAAACGACAATGACATTCTTCGCTTACTTTCTGATACACACTTTCGCCGATTGGTTGGTTGGTTGTTTGAAATTTAACGTCTCTTTTCAACTACAAGGTTATATCAGAGACGGCGCTTGGGACAATGCTGCCACACTGTGATGTACGGAGCGCTGCATACACCACACACAGTCACATTATCCTGACACTGGGCCGACCAGACTTAGCACTAAATCCATAATGCCAGACACCAGGCGGATCAGCTACTAATACCAATTTTAAAACCTTTGGTTTGACTCGGCCCGGGATCGAACCCGTACCTCCCGATCTCTGAGCGAGTGTCTTTTACCGCTAGGCCACAGAGCCGGTCACTTTCGCCGAAACAATGTCTCTCTGGTGGTATCTCTGTCTCTTTAACCTAACAGATAACCGAACAGATTGCTGTTCTTGTCGTATAAGAGTACTGTCGCATGAAGATATACCCCTCTCCACCTGTTTGCTGTGCCTATGCCGCGTTTTAAATCTTCAAATTTCATTTCGCAATTTTTCTTTTTCTTCCGCAAAGCATATCTATCTCTATCATAATTATGTACTTATAATAAATGCTTGCCTGAGCGGTGCATCCTGGGAGGCGACGTACGAAACATAGTGTGGTAAGCCAAATTGTGAGTAAATTTTCAACACTCTCTATCTATCTATCTATCTATCTATCATCTATCTATCTATCTATCTATCTATCTATCTATCTATTTACCTACCTTTCTGCTACCGGCTCTGTGGCCTATCGGTAAGAAACTCGCTCAGAGATCGGGAGGTGCGTGGTTCGCTCCTCGGCTGAGTCAAACCAAGGACTTTAAAATTGATTATAGCAGCTGATCCGACAAGTGTCTGACATCATGGATTTAGTGTTAAGTCTGGTTGGCCCGTTGTCAGGATAATGTGACTGGGTGTGGTGTATACAAGATCTCCTTACATCACAGTGTGGTAGCACGCTTTCAATTGTCCCCAGCGTTGTCTCTGATATAACCTCGAAGTTAACTGGGGCGTTAAAATTCAAACAACCAACCAATCTACCTACCGTTATATCTATCTACCTACATATCTGTCCATCCGTCCACCTAATTATCTAGCTATTTATCTATCTATCTGCCGGTTTGTCTATTTTTAACTCGCACGCACTGACACACGTACACACACACCATAACACACATGTAAAACAGACCACTATCACGTTCTACTAAGGTATCAAGACCTTATAATTTACTCAACCGCTTCTCCTCACTACTTTTGTGTGATGAAGAAACACTATTTCTAAAGGGTAACCTGTTATTGACATGATATCTTGTTTGAATGGAAGTTAATTCATGAAGAGCACAGGTTTTGAATTTTTTTTTCAGCTTTAGCTGAGTGCTTGTGATGGTGTGTGGGGTTGTGTGTGTGTGGTACCATAATATGACCCGGCAGGATAATACGCTTATGACCATAAGTAAGACATAGGCCCTATTTCTGAGCACAATAGAATGGTGACTTTCATAATTTGCAAGTAACTATGAAGTAAACCATTCACGGTATGTTCTCCTTTACGATGTTAGAAATCATTTATCGCGTGATATCGAGTACTCTCATTAAGACATGTTTGGCAAATATCGAAACAAGAGAATAAAAAATTGGCTACTCTTTAAAATGCCCTTATTCACTTTTTTCATACACCAAATGTTTTCTTTCTTTTTTTTTGAGTGACTTTTCAATATAGTCACGTCTACCCACTTCTCAAAACCAAAATAGCGCTTAATAAATGTAATGGTACTAAATGTTAACAGCAACAATGTTCCTCCAATGTTTTTTATTCCTTCCACCAACATTTGGCTCTGTACGTAAGAACTGCAAAAAGAGGCAGTAATGAATGTAGAATATCTATAGGGAATCGGATACTGTGCCATTGATTTTTGCCTCTAAGTTTTTCTTAATTTCTCTCACCCGAATTTCGAGTACTCACCCTCAAAAAGTTTGCAGTTGGCTGTAAGGCGCTATGGTAAAGCGGGATAAACCGAAAAAAAAACCCGAACGAACGACCTTGCACTAACAGATAAAGAACAAGCTGCTTAATTCCAAAAGCTAACTACTTGATATATCCACCTCCATGTCACTTTTGTGCTAAAAGAAAGAATCCAGTGGAAGAGAGAAACTGTCCAGACCTACTTGCTCAGTCGCAGTGGTCGCAGTGCCCCAGAATCGCGCACAGATAAGTCCTGAATGACGCGGCACTGTCCACCTGCCTTACAGAAAAATCTACTGCCTGAAAGACCTGGACAGGGGTGTATTATTTACAAAGACAGTGTCACTTGTCCGTATTGCCCCTCGGGTGCCGACGCCGATCGGATAAGACTAGCACTAGCAGTGGCTTCAGCCCGAAGCACTTTTAAAAACGACGGCGTTCGATGCACGATCAAGTCCTTAAACCCAATAGGATCTAGATTTGGATCCCTATCGGAGTTTATCACTCACTGAAAGCGGGGCGGCGGCGGCGGACGGTTTAAGACTTTCACTAGATGATCTAGATTAGGGATCTGATCTTTTTTGGCGAGGCCTGATTAGTTCTACCTGTTGGGTTCCTCACAGCTGGGGACTGACCACTAGGATCAGCAAGCCCTGGTCTCCATAAACGAAGGGACCATATGTTAGCCCCGCAGCGACAAAACACACAAATTGGCTAACAATGGCCAGTCATTGGTCTCGGGTGCGCATTACCAAGGAAGAAAAGCAAATAAAGCAGTTGCAGAAAATCTACGGGTTACGCAAGTAGCTCACTTCTGTTTATTGAACGGTCTGTTTGCAGTGCTCCGTACTTTCTTTCGTGTCGTCGCAATCCCTTAATATCTGTGTGTTTATACACACCTGTTGAACTTCCAAGTAAAGGTGAATTTTTCATTGTAATTGGGGCATAAATTCAGTTCTCTTGGCGTACCGACATCTCCAATTTTTAGAGAAGAAGTTTTAGTGCAACTCGATACACGCTTTATCTATTTTAAAGTAATTGGCCCTGTAAGCATTATTTAAGGTCTATCTGGGTCAGTGTGCAGAATGCCCGAGGCATGCTTTGTCACATAATTTGTGCTCCTCTGTAAGTTCAGAAGGTGTATTAATGGAAATCACCTGTCGAGGAAAGTCTGCTATGATTCCAGCATTTCGGACAACTTTAATTTTGTTCTTTCTTTTTATACAGGACTAACTAAAGGATTTCTCTTGATAATTATCCCGAAACCAAGGTAGTTCTTCTACAAAAAAAGATCGTTAAGAGAGTTTGAACAATGCGAAGTGATCTCTCTTCTTATGATGTCTATCTGAGATTCTGTCTTTACGTCTAAGTGTCAATGTTTATAAAAGTAAAGGAAAGTAAAGAGCGTTTTTAAATAGCGCCTTATCCACTAATGTGCTCTAAGAGCTTTACATGGGTTCCCCGACAGGCAAATCACCTTATGAACTCATAGAGGAGCAGCTAATAAAGCGCATCACTCTAGCACACTGACAAGATCTTTCACTGCCTATAGCCGGGTTCTCCTTTAACGCATGAGTGCGGCGAAGAAATGTGTGTAAATTATAGCCTTTCCCAAGGACTAAACGTCGACCTGCTGAAAGCAGGACTCGAACCTCAGACTTCTTGGTCCGAAAACCGAGCGTCTACCACTAGACCACGACGCCAGCATCTGTGTATTCATAACTATCTTAGAGCTATTTTGATTCCCTATAACTCTGTTTGCTCTTTCAAATAATAATTATTCAATCATAGCATCTCATTTTGCTGTATAGCAACAACAGTTTATATTTCTTTGTAATAACAGTCTACTTTAATGCAAGTTCCCCAAACATCTTGTAAGCTTGCATTCTTTGCTCTTCTTTCTATAAAGTATCTTGTAAAATGAAAATCTAAGGTGATTGTTTCAAATGCCATTTACAAGATGGTCTAGAAATTCAGTGAAAAAAAATTAAAAACTCAACGCAAAAAGTAGTCTGAAGTTTTTGATTAAAAAAAATTAATCATAATGAAGAGCCCTCACTTCCGTAAACTGAGTAAAGATCACTGTGTTTAAACCGTTTCACTACTACATGAAAAACAACGCACTCACTCAAATTAGAACTTTGTGTATAAAGCTGGTCAGAGCTTAACTAGCATCCCTTGTCAGTTGAACCTTTTGACCCCTTTGCTCATACCAAACCAATATCCACAACTTTTAATGATGCCCACGGCACGAGGAACATTCTCCTACGTCACCTTATTAAATTTACGAATAATATCATCCTCACAAATAAAACACTTTGATCCAATACTCACACAATTTGTGTGTGTGGGGGGGGGGGGTGTCTGTATGCATGCGTGTCGTTTTATTTAAGTTTCAATCACCGTTTTGAGTAAGTGCGCGAGATCTTGGCTTTGAAATCTTGGCTTCTATCTAGAATATGACCCAACGTATTGCGCAACAACATGAGAACACTGTTTAAGTCTAGAGGAAAGAGGCTGACGCGAAGTAATATTTCGAGAGGACAAACTAAGGCGCTTGGAATATTGATTGGCTCTTGCGCTGATAACCTATCAGTTGACAAGTGTTTTTGTTCTTCTTATTTTCTTATTATTCATAATTAAGTTTTCACATTGATAGAGGCGGGAAAAGGAGAGGGGTGGGGGAGATCGGGAAAGAGTTTGCATGAACGACGCTGTCTATGAGAAATGTGTTTGACAGGCCTAATTAATAACGCAGCTACTCAAACAGTTGAAAAAGAAAAAAAAATAGAGTAAAAAAAAAGGACTTACGCAGAGTCTTGAAAGGTCACGTATGTGACAAAAGTATTAAAGTTGGGTTCCAAGAGACACAGAGAGAGAGAGAGAGAGAGAGAGAGAGAGAGCGAGAGAGAGAGAGAAATAAAGGAAAAGAGGAGAGATGAGAGTAACCGAGAGACTGAAAGAGACATACAGATTCAGAAAACTCGAAACAAAAGAAGCAAATACATAGACGGTTTGTTAGATGGATATTGCAGGGGTCGATGGATGGATTAAAGAAAGAAAAGAGGGCGGCTGGACGGATAAGTAGACAAGCACAGAGACAGACAAACCTACATACAGATAGATATATATATATAGATAGATAGAACAAGTTGAAAAATAGACAAATGAATAGATAGATAGATAGATAGATAGATAGATAATAGATATGTTTAAATTCTAGACTAAGCTTACATTTTAGTCGTGACAGCGTTGTTTCTCGGCCGCTAGGGCCATTCTTCGGACGACCTCTTAGATAGATAGATAGATAGATAGATAGATACATAGATGTTGATATAGAAAGATAGATAAATCAACAGCTAGGTAAAGATATAAAAATCCAGGTTTTGTAATTCATGAAGGAAAGTTCTATACGTTCATAAAAATTTAAACCGCACCTTCGTAGAGTCAATACATTAGATTTTATGCCGCATGGGTTAGCAGCTCCTTAATCAATTGAGGGGTTTCCATGTCCCCTTCTTGGTCTTCAGTGCACATCGAAAGGTGAAATATTGTATTTTAATGTAGCAAAATTATACCCACTAAATTTACGAGTATTGACACATTTTAACCCACTTTTTCTTCGTGTCGGAAATATGTAATCTAGGCAAGGGTTTACAACAATGACTCTATCGCGAGCGTGTATGTATCTTATTGGTGATTGTATTTGATAATTGCACTTGATAACTGAACTTGATAACTAAACTTGAAGATTAAATGTTGTTCTATATTGATGAATTGGCCTCTGGCTTTATAAAACTGTTGAATTTAATTGATTGTTTTCCCGTTGGATGTACAGTTTTTTTTCTTTATCAATACCATCTTACATATCTACGTGTTTATTTGATTCTTCGCGTCTAAAAAGTTTGGTACCCCCCATAAAAAGGCATAGGCCTCTAGCAAAGTTATTGCTGATTTCTGATCGAAAAAGTGCATGAACCTTCTCCCCTTTTCTATAGGAAAAAAATACTTTATCATTGATTGGTGCCCCTTCATCGAAAGCTTGAAACATCTTATAGCAATAAAATTTAAATGTGTGTTGTATTCACTTGTGTTATAGGCTTAACACCAATTGAACATTAAATGTAAAAGGAGTTTTGAAATACGTTCAGCCCCATTATATATTAGACCTAAAAAGTGCACCAAACCAGAAGGGTGTATATCTAATAAGACATTTTGAGTTGAACTAAGATTTGAGCTATCTGAGAAGTAAAAAACTCAGAGTTGTTAAAAACATGCAGAATCGGAACGAAAAAAAAACTCTTTATCTCTTTGTTTTAGTAAATATAAACAAAAGAAAAAAGTGGTACAACAGAATATTAAAGATGAAACAAGAGACCAGCACGCTGTCAAGCAGCTACTAGAAAAGTAGTAATTTTTCTATTTGCCAAATGTTTCAGAAGCACCTAGAAACGTCTTTCACCTTTCTTAAACAAAAGACCTCTTTTTTACCAATTCTTTTATTGAATATAGATGAGGTCTAAAGACCAATAAATAATTGAATGTATACATTAACTTTTGGTTTTTTTTTCGGACTTTGATCTGCTGGGGACACTCAGAGTCCAGTACCTTACATATGGCTTTAACTTAAAAAATGCTGTTTTGTTATCCCCTGCAGAGCTCCAAAAGCTTATTGCCTGGAAACATCACATCTTACTATTATAAGTCTTACCATTAGTCAAGAAAATGTCTAAATGCATTCTTTATGCTAATGCGGCCATATCATAGAGAAAGTCTCTTTTGGCTTACTAATAGACTCAATGTAAACTACAACGCACTCATCAGCGCTGTGAGAATTATTATCACCCAAAGTGTTACTCGTCGAAGGCTGTACTGACAGCTGTTAAGGTCAGCAACGGACTAGCTTCGCCTTGCCTCACCTTGCCTCGTCTGGCCTGGCAATACAGAAAGGGGCATGAGAGGTCACTCTTGGCTTTTTGTGTACATGCACTGTATCTCTCAGTAAGTCTCTATAGATCTAGAACCCTTGTTGCTGGCAAACCTTCGGGATTAACGGTTGGCGTGACGTCAATCGACGGCGGACATTTGTTTGCCAAAGTTCTACCGGGAAACGGGCACGGTTTTCAGACTGAGGCAAACTCGATCGACTCGACTTTTCCCCCTTGTCTCGCTCCTTAAGCATTATTTGACCTGTAAGGCCCAGTTCCCACGGAGCTATTAAATAATTATGCTAATAGACCAATTACCATGAAAAGTTTGGGGAAGGGGGTCAGAAACAAAAGGATAGTTTTAGTTTTTCTATCTAACTCTTGAAGAAAATCAAAAGACAGTTGCTGGCACTGGCAACTGTAATAGTGGGAAAACAAACCGTTGTTCCGGATTATGGCTCACAATGGTTCACAAAGCATTTTGGTATTACAGACTTTAAGCAGCAACACGTGAGTATGACGCGAACGTCTGTGGGTCTATTTTTAGAAACTGGTTTCATTATTTTTATAGTTTCCTCAATCTGCTTTCCCGATTTTCACGTAGGCGTAGTGAGACACGGTGCGTGTGCTAAAGGTCTGTATTATCTCAAAACAAAACGAACTTGGCTTCGAAGAAATATATTATACCTTTCGCGTCCAGAGTGCATGAGTCGGAAATCGCAATTATTGTCTTCAAAGGCGTACTCGTTTTGAACGAGATGTTTTTAGCTTCTAAGGTCAAGTAATTGTTTCATAATTATCAAATTTTTGTGGAAAGATATTAAAACTTCTGTTGACTTAAAACGTGGTGAAAATAAAGGGAAAATAGACTTTCAATCGCGTAAATTTTTCAAAGATAGAATTTCCCACTTCCGACTCAAGAAGCAGCGACTTTTTTTTTTCTAAGCTGAGACTAAGAGCTAGAAATAAGGAGCCAATGTGGTGTCAGTGATGAAAGATCTGTGCCAATGTGAACATAACGTACCTCTCGCAATTTGGGCTAAATCTTTCAGGGTGTGTCTCTGTCTGTCTCTGTCTGTCTGTGTGTGTGTCTCTCTCTGTCTGTCTCTCTTACTCATACATTATCTTTAACGACGCCCTGTTTTCAGTTCCTCTTTATCGTGTAACGTGTCCTTATTCTATAAGTCGAAACCACTATATGAAAGTCATTGTAGATAACACAACACACAGATATATGAACAGACACCGATGATCGGGAAACAACATAAAAATTAAGCTTACTTCTTGACAGCAGTTAATTATAATACGTAAAACATTAGTAACATCTACTGAGATGTCATCGGACAAATTAGCAAACATCGTAAAAAATGTATACAATGAAAAGTAGCTAGAATCAAAAGTTACATTTCTTTGGTTATATATATGTACTCAAGCGTGTATACGAGTACTTTTCTGTGATTCATTTGTGGTATAATGAGTACTATTCTCTTGTTGAAATGCGATATATACGAGTACCAATTTGTTAATCAATTGTGGTAAATAGGAGTACTATTTGATTATCCAATTGCGGTATATACGAGTACAAATTTATTATTCAATTGCGGTATATACGAGTACTATTTAAATATTTAATCGCGGTATATACGATTACTATTTTATTTTTCAATTGCGGTATATACGCGTAATATTCTCATATATAATTGTGGTATATAGGAGTATTATTGTTATGTTCAATTGCGGAACATGAACCTAGCAATAATACGAACAAAGGATCGAATCATTCTTTCGGACACAGTTTAGAAAAAACCCATAGCCCTCTCTGTTATCCATAAATTATATCCATTCCTTACATTAAAAGTATGGCCAAAATATATATTGTTACTTCAATTTCTAGATTTTAAGTCTAGGCTTTTTTGGGTTTCATTCACGATGTAATTTATCGATTCATGCCCATGTAACTTTGTATACATTTCAATACAAAACACATACAAAAATAGAAACCAAATTCAACACTTTGGAAAAAAATTCCAAAAAAAAACTGATCAAAAATAAATTGAAACCAATTATATTTAACACATAGTAAATGTCTGATACATGCCAGGCCACACACTTGAACATCGCAGAGTGGGTTACTTTCACAGCAGGGAGAGAAGCATAAAGCAAAAGCCGCTTGAGGCGATAAGTATATCGCTGAAAAACCTCATATGAACCTGGAAAATATTTGTCTTGCGTTCTGTCCAAATGAGTCGTAAGTCAAAATGCTTAGTTTTGAGATAAAGACTTCTAAAGTTTAATGCGTGTTCAGAGGACATTTTTAAAATTTCAGATATTGATGTTAAAACCATTTCTAAAGTTTTCACCCCTAATTCATTTTTAAATTTCATATATTATATGTTTAATTTTAATTGTTATGGTTGTTGAGGTCTCAAAACCTTTATAGTTGTTTAAAGTTTAAATGTTGTTCTATCCCTTTACTGAAATTCTCTATGTCCTAACCCAGCTGGTTTCAAATGGCTATAACCTCATACAGAAACATGATAAAGATTTTCTGTTTGGTGTATTTAAAAGTAGTGAAAAAAAAGCTTTCCAGTGATACCAATATCTGGCTATCTTCCAATGCCGACTTGAGACTCATTTTGACTGATAGCAAGACTTTCATCTTTTTGATCTGCTTTTTCTATTCTGTGTTACCTCTTATTCCCTTCAATTTCACCTGAATCTTCTCCTCTTTTGCTTAATATTGTTCATCAATTTGTATTTTGAATCCTTTTTTCAAATGAAATTCATTTGAACAATTTGCTCAATCCTGTGCACTTATTAGATTTTAAATTTGCTATGGCTAT
>BMAT01012779.1:377544-390411 GCA_019649035.1 Elysia marginata
CCTTTTTCCTTCTTTTTTTTTCGTTTTTTTTTCTTTTATTTCGCTTTTCTATTTTAAATGGCTTTTAAAAACAGTGCCTACCTATCTATTTAATGATCAAACTGTCTATCTATTTATGTATGCATCTATCAATCTTTTTTCTGTCTTTCTTTCTCTGCCGACCAATGACACAGCATGAAACACAATGTCATAACTTAAACTAGGTAGGATTTCTCTCAATATCTGTCTTTCTTTCTTTCTCTTAAGCTTTTTGTCTGTCTATTTATCTGGATATTTTTCTTTTTTTCTCTCTATAGTTATTTTTTTTCTCCACCTACCGTTCATATTTCCTTCTGTCTCTTCCTGTCTGTCTGTTTGCCTGTCTTTGAGTGAATGCCTGTCTGTCTGTCTGTCTCTCTCTCTCTTCTCTCTCTCTCTCTCTCTTTCTCTCTCTCTCTTTCTCTTTCTGTGTCTCCCTCTCTCTCTCTCACACAATTTCTGAGCTAGCTGTTCATTAATTCCGCCTGAATTCCGAGCATTTGGCGACCGAAGAGAAATCCCAAGGAGACCCAATACTAAGTCGAAAGCTTTATCTCTGCACGCAAAAGCTTCTAAGAGAGTCTTAGTGGACAATCAGTAAAAATTTGAAGCTATTTGCATGCTAGAGAGAGGACTGCACGTTTTCGTTGTCTGGGTATTTTCACGACAAAATGCTATATATAGTCAACATTGAGGTTTAGACGAGTTGGAAATACGTTTACAAAGCATTGCTGTATAGAACCAGATTTGGTCTAAGAGAAGTAAGAAATACGTTTGCAATACACTGCTATATAGAACTCGCATTTAGGTCAAGAAGTCTAGGAAATACGTTTGCCATTGACCGCTGCTAAATTAAACCAGCATTTGGATGAAAAAAAAGTAAAAAATTTCATGTTTGTTCGGACTACAAAACGAAAAATTCCATGGCACTGTGTTTTTTTCTGGTATGATGTATTTTTAGTTCTCAACAAAATGAGAGGTTGGTTGCGGAGTTTGGAGGTACATTTGTTAGTATATTTTTTCAGGTTACTTCTAAAATATCCTTAGAGACGGTAATAAATTATTTTAAGATTCTGTTGATTAAATTGTGTTCATAAGTTGCATATTGAAAGACATTATTGAGACATGAATGAATTTGAAAATTATTATGGGAAAACCCACATAGTTATAAAGATTTACTATTACGCAGAATAATCAGTGCACATTGATCAGTCTTTTCGTCAAAGTTTTAACTTCCAGCTATTTGTGAAATAATTTTGTGAGTTTGCATGACTTTTTTTAATTTACATAATAAACATTCCCAGCCAAGCATGAAATATTAAAGTCAAATTTTATAAGTATGTAAAGATAATTGTTCATTTTGTTCACAATGACTGCCAAAACAACTCGGCTTGTTGTAGTGCAGAAGCACATAGTATAGGGCTATTCCGTGAACTTAAAAAAAAAACTCTATAAGATTAATTCCCTTTGGTCAATGGTGAGTTTTTAAACTTTTAAACAGCACCAGAGTTATTTGAATTAACTACCTCGCCCACAAAAGAGATTGCTGGTGCCCAGCTTTTTCTTTAATTTTACACACAAAAGAGGTTAGTCCTGAGACAGTCACAGAAGCCATGGTTGAATATCAAGACGATAGGTGTCGGGGGTTTGAATCGTATCGAGCCAAACACTATTTTCCGGCCATTGTTAAGTTTTACATTATCCCTCATCTAATAATGGCAGACCTTAATCTTTTAATCACAATCGCATTTAGCTCAAGATCTATCGACTCATTTATAGGCCATGGCAATGTGGAAATTTCGCCGCCTAGTATGATTTTTGATCTATAATTAACAACTTCATAGTGCGACAAGTTTACTACATTATTTTTTTCACTTTACAGTCAAGACTGCTTAGGCGCAAAAGTGCTTTACTCTTTACTGCGGTAGGATATTATTCATTAAGTATTGAAAATTAAGAAAAAAAAACATTGGCTGAGGACACTGCAAGCTTTTTTTTACAAACTCGTGCGCCATAAATGATAAATTTATGTGTGGTAACTAGATGATTAATTTTTTTTCATATCTAGACTCTTTTCTCAATTGTCCATTTACTCAACTACCTTTCCCTACCTCTTTCTATTTTATTTTTTTTTTCATTTCATTTTTATTTACTTTATCAATCCCTTTCGGGAAATTTGGCTTCGTTACTCAGCGTAACTGTGTCGCCACAAGAGCAGCGCCACTAATGCCCCAGCAGACCAGTACATTTAAGGCCACTTTAAACCCATATGCAGGGTGTTGCAGACGCATATCTCAAATTCAAGAATTGCCTGTAGCTGGTTACCTATTTTACAGGTGGATGGGCTGGGGAAAGTTAGGGTAAATTGCTTTCCCAAGGCAACTGCAACATAACATGGTCGGGAATCGAACCCACGACCTCCAGATCGCGAGTCCGACGTGCTAACAACTCTGCCACGCTGTAGCTTTATCTCTTTCTCACTCTTAGATTTATTCTTACATTTATGAACACTTTAAATGCCGTACCCTTGGGAGCAAAAAAATTATTCTTATCAAAAGCCATTGCCACTAAAATAATACTGCATGTACCGGTACATATTTCGGCTAAAATTATTCGAGCAAGCTGTTAGCTTTCTCTTCTCATTTTTTGTGTGGACTCAGAGAACAGTTTTAAGCATGTTTACCGAATATATTTTCATTCTCTTGAAACATGTGGGAAAAAAGCTAATTGATGCCACGTATTTGAACTTCGCTTCAGGTCTAATCTCCTTTGGAGTGAACACAATCCCTATCAGACAGGGCAAAGCTGGAAAGAAAATGTTTTCAAAGATTAAGTAACGTCTGTGGAATTGTTGAAGATGGATACCATCGTTTAATTGAATGCATTAATCTCGAATAACGTTTACGAGGATGTTTGCCTGAGTGTTCTTGCAGAGAAACCAACTATGTTTAAATTTGTCAACTTTGATAAGATTGAAAATATTGTACTTGGTGATTGAATTTTGTTGTACATTGATGAATTGGCCTCTGGCCTTACAAAAACTATAGTAACCTTGAAACCTCAATTTCAAGCATTCTAAATTAAAGTTCAAAATCCGCAAAGAATGTTTTAAAAGGTATTGTTTCGCTTAAGAGCCGCGATACTCCAAAATCATTTGCCTTTTGTTCCTCTTTTGCAAGCCCTTAGTTTTAAACTCTGTTGGGACTTTGGTAGTTATTGTTTAGTTTTATACGAAAAGTATTGTGGGTATTAAATTATGAATGCATGCATAAGTATTGGACACAGAAAGGGTACAGGTATTATGGAAAGAAGCAAGATGTCAAAATTATGGTTTTATAGGGTAAACCTTGAAATATTTACGAAGGCCTAAAGACAAAACAACGTTTAAAGAATAGATGTTAATAGATGCGTGAAATACACAGGCGCGTATAATGTAAACCACCATAATTTGATCCAAGAAAGTAGACGAAAGAATTAGAAACTTTATCGTTTCTAAAATATAAATTCGACAAAGAGGAAGTAAACTAAGACAGACGTTTGCTGAACGTTATTGCACAAAGAATTTTGAAGCCTTAGCAAGGTCGGTGTGAAAACTTTTATGTATAAATGCCCTTTCCTGTGCTTGTCGCTTGATTCTTTTTTCAGTAGTAAACATAGATAAATGCAGCTCTTCTAAACTGTGGGAAAGTCTTCGATGCTTCTATCTCGGTTTTTTAAATATGTTTTAACATTATTGCCAAGGGCTGTTTATTGTCACCTGATTGGCTGACTGTCTTTCACATTTAATTGATTGGTGTTTGCGCTAATTATGACATTGGGAAATTTCGTGATTTAACTATCCCGAGACCACCAAAAAAGAAGACCCTGTCATCCAAGTAAACCAACAAACTGGCGTAGGAGTGTTGTATTGGTAAAATCAATTGATTTTTTTAGAACCTTCAGGACAAAAAAAAATAGCTTTGAACGATTTTCAACAAGTGGGTTGGTCCCCTCAAGATTCAATGTTAGACGCAAGGACTTCGAAATGTACTCACATCTAATTACTTGGTCTTTACTCCAGTGGTCTAGAACCAGCCTTATGATGAAAATATTATCGTATACAAAAAAGTTGCGAAAAAGTCTGGGGTCTAAAAATTAATATTCAAGTCACAAAGATAGAGAAGAACATTGAGAGACTCAGGTTGTAGGCTATATACGCGTTGCAGTTTGTAGAATTCGTAAAATTTTGTTGAGTTTTCTTTCGTTTTTTTTTAAGAGAAACTTTTTGAGTTTCAACCTTTGGACGAAGTCTCTGAGTTTTTACAACTCAAGTTGACTCCATCCAACCGATACTTAAATATTGACCATAAAGAGGCTCTGCCACGGGCTTCTTGCCTTTTTTCGTCTTCTTTTAGTAATGTTTTAATGAGTTTAGAAAGCTGGTCTTGCAAGTATATATACACTTTATTAATATCCCTTTCGGGAAGTTTGGCTTCGTTACTCAGCGTAACTGTGTCGCCACAAGAGCAGCGCCACTAATGCCCCAGCAGACCAGTACATTTGAGGCCACTTTAAACCCATAAGCAGGGTGTTGCAGGCGCATATCACAAATTCAAGAATTGCCTGTAGCTGGGTACCCATTTTACAGGTGGGTGGACTGAGGAAAGTTAGGGTAAATTGCTTTCCCAAGGCAACTGCAACATGGCATGGTCGGGAATCGAACCCACGACCTCCAGATCGCGAGTCCGACGCTCTAACCGCTCTGCCACGCTGCCCCCAATCTGCCACGTTGCCCCCACTCTGCCACAGTTTAGGAGCACAATTTAAATAAACATTAATCTCAACGGTAATGTATGAAAGATATAATAATAACCAAGTGCCATACCTCGTAGCGTTGGCGACAGTGTCCCTCCATAATTCTCGATCCTTTGTTGCTGTGAGTGACTATAAATAGCCAAGAAATTGGTAGCCTTCCGTATCATCCCGGTTCTCGATTTATAGCATCTTCAGCACCAACTGCTTAGCCCCTCAAAGAGACATAACTTATACCTTGGTGTCATGGCGCTTCCTAAAATAATTGTTTCATGGCGAAGGTCCTTGCTAAACCTCATTTTATCTAAACGCGTCCAAATCGCACCAACAGCCACCATTGAATCCGAAAGCAAAAAATGTCATAGAAAACAAATATAAAGTACAAGCGATAACAAGCGATAAGTACAAGATTTGACTCATATGAATTATAATTTTACAAATTAGAATAATAGCAGTTAATAGTGGAGGCACTTTTTCACCGGATTCGCAATCAATTATAGTAACTCCGACGTAGAAGCACCCCTTTCTTAGTACCGGTAGGTAAAGTTTAGCTATAACAAACGACCAATTCCCTATAATTATAAGGTATATACATTTTATTCACACAACCATGGTGCTGGCCTAAATCTGCCTATTGGTGTGGCATTGTGTATCAAAGATGGTCTTAGAGAAATAAATATACCTATTGATGCGGAATTGTGTATCAAAGATGTTCTTAGAGAAAATAATTTTTTTATAGCTGCGTAATACTTTTTACCTATCAAGCCACTCAAAGATATTGCGCAATCTGCAAGAAGGAATGCGAAGAGATCGTGTTTCTCAGGTTTTGACATATATTTCGGCCAGAACCATATTGGAAGCAGCGCTTTTTATTAAAGCCTAGTTTAGTCCTATTAAGTATACGTATAACAAAAGACTAGTGGTGCAAAAAAAAAAAATACCAATGTGTACAAAAGTAAAAGAAGTGGAAGCCTGCAGCCAACACAGGAACTCGGCTCTTAGCTATTCCTCCCATGGGGAATCAAGTCTATCTATTGTTTAGAGAAAAGATAAAGGGCCGCTGACGCTTTATCTCAGAAGCTCAGAAAAGCCAATACATGACTAGACTGTACTCCTCGTCCTGCCTCCTGGCTTCATCTTTTTTTCTTTTACTTTCAACTACAGGTCATGTACATGCTTCTGTACGTTCTATCGTGCTCTTGCTTAGGCCTGGTGGGCCTGTTTGAACACAATACGTACGATCGAAATATTAATTAAAATGATGGATAGAAACAGGCAGTCATGGGTGATTTATTAACGCTCTGGGTTTCAAGTTTCAAAGAGTAGACATCTAAGGTTTAGAATAGCTATCTAAACACATTGAGGGCAATGTTTTTTCAGTGTGTTATCGGTGGTTATAAATATTTGAGTCGGTCACGATAAATGTATTCCATATCAAATATCAGCGCTGCCGCGATTTTATTTGTTTTTTTCTTTTTGATGAGAAGCATGCTTTGACTTTAAAATATTAAATGTAATTCTATTATCCTGCAGGAATCAACGCGTGCGAGGTAGGGTTGGATGCAGAGCTTTTATAGCAGTTGTAAAGCAGTTTCCGTGAAAAGGTTAACAAAAATTGTGTTACATCTTATTGATTTCTTACATAACGGTTTCTTTTCTTCTAACCAGCCGCTTTGTCTGGTACTTTTCTTTCTTTTTTTTTTGTAGCACTCCTTGAATAATGATAATTAAAGTAACTTCAACTTCAACTCTTTTGTTTCCGACTTGTATTAGATTCACAGTGAGCGCTGCGTAACGGCTTTAACAATATCTATGATGATTTTAAATGAGGCAAACCCAGCAGGCTTCTCAGTGTAGAACGGGTTTAGAATTGCGTGATTATCAAACCACAGCCCGTTTATTTTGAGCGAGCTCATTCTGAGCCATCATTAAACATGCCCGGGGATCTGTACAAAGCTTGATCTTTCTGAAACCAGGACATCAGCACTGAAAGATTAATGATCAGGGGTATTTAAACGCGGGTATTATTTTGCAGATAAAGGACAAGCTTTTGTCTAAACGGGGACGATGACATGGTTGCTTCTGAGTCAGACAGTAGGTAGAGACCTTGCGCGCCGGCGACGATAACGTATAACGTAATAGCTCCCATAGGTAGCTTGGGCTTTACAGCAGGCCATTGGCTGAAGGGCCCCGCTAGCCTATCCGCCATCTTGGATTTCTTCCTCCATGGGTTTCGTTCCCCGGAGCGGAGCGCATAGAATCTATTGGTGCGCCCCGGAGGACGAAGCTCTTAGCGGAAGAAATCCAAGATGACTGATGGCCTACCCATTTGACCCTCATGAAATGAACGCAAAAAAAAAAAGAATTTGAAAGACCTACAGATCTAATTAAGAATGATTAGTAATTTATAAACAGTCTTAGTTTGACACGCTAGACGTTAAAATGACATTGTATCCGCCAAAACACTCCGAATACTCTTGATTTTGTTAGGCCAAATGGACGGGACCATCAAACTTAACCAGTAACGTAATTGCAGTTGTGGAAAGGCTAAAGAGACAATTTAACACATATTTTATTCAGGACTGCTTTCTTCACAGAGCAAAAAAAAAAAAAAAGAAATGTAATAGTCTATAAGATAAAAAATTTCTTTATTCATCTCATTCTGTGAATGGTTGTTCGGGACTGCGTTCAGATAATACATTATATTACAGATTTCTACTTTCTGCATATGTCGATATGTCGATCTTCCCATAACTAAAATTGATAATGAATAAAAAAAGAAGTTTGAGAACCACATGTAACAAGAGTAACATTGTAAAAGGAAGTCATATGGAACATTCTTTAAGCGTATACATGTAGTTAATCTGGAAAGAGTTATTTTATACATATTGGAAATATCAGAACAATGATAGTAGTAAATCTGTAAAATATTCTATTAATATTAAAAGCATGGCGAAGGTTATTGAACCTATCGAGGCTGTGCACATTACGTAAATGTAGACTCTCACCATCAAAATGGCTGTCGATGCCGGAAGTTGAAGTAAAACTCTTTTGTGTAACGTTAAATAATCAATGTAACCCTACTTTACGTGAATCTACATTGATCCTTGGCGCACAAAGTTATGCTCTGACTTCTGGGTTCGTCAGCCATTTTGATAACTGAATGCAATATTTTTCCAACATGTACACAGCTTCCATAATTATGCTGTAGAATGTAACTTTCCTGAATAGCATAAACGATGAAAGGGTGAAGTATTTCCGATATCTTTCTCGAGGTTTTTTTTTATTGTTTGTATGATTTATTTTTCCACTGCGAGATGATAAAAGAAAGCGTTTATCGAATGGGCTGGGTCGTTCAGAATACTTATAGATTTGTTCATGGTATGATCTTCATATTATAGAGAAACTTTGGATGGTGCTTTCTTTGAATAACCTTCTAGATTCTCTATTAAGTTTGTTTACTTTCATTTTGTCTTTGAACATAACTGACGATCACCAACAGGTTATAGTATCATGGATGGCTGTGTCTTGAATGGTGGCCGTACAGAAAATTTTAAGATTAGCGTTATAAGGCTCTTTTGGTCATGGAATATGATCTTTGGTAATCTCTTCATGAACGTCAGCAATTTAGGTATGCCATTTCTGTTTAGAATCTATTTTAGACCTACATACTTATACCTTTTTTACCACAGCTACCGTTTTCCATCGATATATAGTACCTTTACACGTTCTCTCTTTATTCTAAAGTCAAAAATAGTTTCTTTCGTTTTGTCAATATTTTGAATGATATGATTATTCTTGCATCAGTCACGAAATTATTTAGCTTCAGATATGTAGGCTTCCTCTTAATTGCGTAAGAGAACTCAGCAAGTTGGTCTGATATTATTCAGCAAATTTTACTAGGCATTGTATCCGTGGCTTTGGAGTGGATTGAATAATTGTAGCACAAGGATACAGGGCAGACGTCTGGGTCGCGTGCGTGTTTCTTACATTTTCCAAGGATCTGAAGTTTAGAATAGCTATCTAAAGACGTTGAGGCCAATGTTTTTCTGTGTGGTTACCGGTGTTTATAAATATTAGAGTTGGTCTCGATAAATTTATTCCATATCAAATATCATCAGCGCAGTCGCATGCATTGACTTTAAAATATTAAATGTAATTCTATTATCCTGCGAGATTCAAAGATGTTTTGTTTTGTTTTGTCGATATATAAAATAATACGGTTATTCTTGCATCAGTCAAGAACTCATTTAACTTCTGATATGTAGGCTTCCTCTTAATTGCAAATCAGTCTGATATTTTTCAGCAAATTTTGCTTGACATCTTTTCCGTGGCTTTGGTGTGAATTGAATAATTTTAGTACAAGGATACAGGGCAGACGTCTGGGGCGCGTGCGTGTTTGTTACAGTTTCTGTTAAATTTATACAGTATATCAGCATATTGAGATCTGTGAGTAAGGCATTCAAGAATCCATAAAACTGTTGATCTTTTTACCTTTAATGAAATTAATTTCTGCGCTAGTAGGAGATGGCGATGAATTTAGGTCGACAAAAAGTTTGTGAAAAGAACCCTAGCATTCGTTTCAAGTACATCTTAATGTTTGGTAATCATGTTGCCAAGAAGGATTAATAATGCATCTTCTACTCATTTGTTTTGTCTGTAGGCAAACTCCATTTGGTATGATCCTTTGAGTGTCAAAGACTACGTTGTTACAAATGCAAGAGTAGATAGTGCTTTGGAGGACAATTATCACTGTACAAATTAGAAGTCTATCAAACCATTCATGTTGAACATCTTTGACTTCCAGTGTGTTGGATTTTAAGTCTAGGTCTAGCCTAAGCCTGCGACTAGTATGCACTCTCTGTAGAAAGTGCAGGTGTAGTTAAAATGAAATAGGCTATAGGCCTATCGTGTTGGTTGAACTGAAATGCGAGATGCTTTCCAAAGAGTTGTTTATCTCACTGAAGGGGACTGGCTGTAGATCGGTTTTTGTACTTTGTATGGATTGGTTTAATAAGTTGGTGTATTCACACGTTGATCAAGAAGTAAGAAGAAAAATCTTACCAACTCAAATGAGGTTGCGACCAAAGGTCGTGATTCTGTCGTTTGTGATGCATGCAAGATAAAATGTTTTAAGGGATATTAAAACATAAGAAGTCTGTAGTAAAAAAGGCTTTTACCCTAAATCCATATGAAACGCCGTTATCGTGTATTGTTGTAAATATTTGTCCTGCATCACAACCGACAGATTTTGAGTATAGCTATATCTAAAATATTTTTCTCCGTCAATCTATTAAAAATTTACAACATAATGTTGCGATGATTGTAATAAAACAGGTAGAACACAGTGCATAACCATGAGAGAAAGATAATGTATTTTTTTTGTTTTTTTTTTCTGAAAATACTTTGGCCATTAACACGAACGACACGTTTATGGCATTTGTCACAGCCTAAACAGCGCTACAAATTATTTTGAACAAGACGTTAACCACCGTAGGGCCACAATGGAAAGAATTTCTCTTGTATGCACTACAAATTAATTTAAGAACGAGTTTCAAAGATGATCGTTATCTGCAGGAATTGTGTGTAAGCTTTGAGCATGCTGTGTAGAATTATTTTTAGATTTTTTTTCTAAATTTTGAGCCATAAAGTTTTATTTTGTTGTCGCCTTTTTTTCTTTTTTCATTAATTAGAGTTTGGATAATAACTGTCATGAGCTGTGTTGACGAAACAAATGTAAAATACAAACAAAATAGTCGTATAAAATAAAACAAAATTGCAAAATATAAATTACAAGAAAATTTATTCGATTGTGAAACGATAAGCTAGGCACTGAGTTGGACAATAACATAGCGTTATAAGAGCAATAAAACAAGAGTTATAAAACTTGGTGCAAAGGGGCATAATTTAATACAAGAGGAAAGAACGGATATATCGTCAATGATGGGCCTAAAAAGTGTGTTGTCCTGTAGCTCATATCGCGTAATCTGTAAAGAGCTTCACTGGCTGTCGGTAAAACCCCGCATTCGTTTTAAATTTGCTTGCCATATCTTTAAATGTTTAAACGATCTATCCCCTGCTTATTCACAAGTAGTCTTACAATTTTACCAAGCCAGAGGGTTTTTTAAGATCAATTAAATCCATTTTACTAAAAAAAAATCAGCTGGTATGCCATCCTCGACTTTTGAAATGAAAGCGTTTTCTGTTATAGCTCCTAAGGTCTGGAATGTTTATCAGAAGAAAAAAAACTAAGGGAAGTGACATTATGAAATCCTTTAAGCAAAATAAATTTGAAAACTGAGGTTTTTTTAAAGACTATTTACCTGTGGTTTTAGAACCATAGGCGTTCATTTTTTATGAATTTCAATGTATTATCTTTGTTTTTATTATTATCTTGATTCGAACAGATTGCAACTATAAATTTTCAACATTGAATAAAATTGTAGAATGTTTAATGGTTCGTTTTGAAGTGAATGAATCATTGGTTTTTTTTTTAAATCTCGACATGTATAAACTTGCAGATAAAAACTTAGGAATAGCAGAGAGTAAAAATTACACAAAAACACAACAGTACAGAATAGATTATGAGTTTCCAATTCGTTGTAACTGATTTGATATTTCAAGTTCATTGAATCCTTTATTTAAAAAAAAAATCTTGCCTAAAAATGGTCGGAATGAATAGAAAACTGTGAGATTTGACGGGCATTTGGGACCATAACATAGGGGGAAAAAAAATTTTTCTCTTGTGCTTTAAGTATAAAGTGCAGTGCGTTCTTTGCCTGAATTTCAAAGGCACTGTACAGTTCTCTACCATGTGAAAAAAAAGATGCATTAATCATCGTTTATCAGTTGTGCAGCACCTTAAAAAACTTAAACTTTGTTTTATGCGAATCCTCTTGAGTGCTAATTACACGTAGACAAATAAGTAAGAAAGATTATCTAGGTGCTTAACGTCACGATTATTTGATTAATAGTCTTTAATTATAACCCTATTCAAAGAGTATCCCTTTTTTTGCCAAGCGGAACTTTTTGGCCGTGTTAATTGATACAACTACATTATATTATTAACGCCCCTAATATATTAAGATTGAAATCTTATGCATAGAAGGAGAGGCAATACATAGTTGGGTTACTTTTTTTTCGGCTCCTCGGGGATAAACTATCGCGCTTTTATTCTTTTATTTTCCATTTGGCTATACTTTGTTTGAAGCAATGTGAAACATTTTCAAATGATTTTACTTATGCCTCTAATACTTTAATGAACTGTCAAATGTAACACAGTGATTTCTACCGCAGTCTGTTTTTTTCATTGAAACATTATTTTGGACTGAAAAGGCTTATACGGACCATTAGAATATCATGTATAATTTGCACGTTTCATTTTATGACCTGTTTCATTTAATATTGGCTCTACGGCTTGGAGAACTTTTAACCAGATAATTTCATTACACAGCATGAGATAATTCATAGAATCAAACAAACTGTTTGAAAAAAGGTTTAGTGCGCATAAAAATAGTGTTTCGATTGCTCGCTTTTATTTTTACCCTTGTACCAAAAAATTTATTTCTCTTGCAAAACAATACCTCTTAGGTGGAAAAGAAGGTTTATAGAGCCACTACTGCCTAAACAAAACGTTAATGTGCTTTCGATCATAATGAAAAGGTGAAATCTCGCTATCCTTCAACACAATCAAAAATAAAGAAAAAAATTACAGGTTTTTTTACCCTTTTTCAAAGTATCTTGAAAATCTCATAATCATTCTTTTTTGTTATAAATCTCTTCAATTTGATGACATTTATTTGTCGTGTTTTTATTTTTTAGTGCAAACCTCTTCAGTCAAAAGTGGAATAAATTTACACGTAAATCTAGCTTAACAGTTTTTCTCTTCAAAAATATTATTTTGTGACAGTAATTGCTCAGTTAGATCATTCTAAGTGTGGTTCTCACAAGAGTCCTTTACGTCAAAACGCCTACGTTTGTTTATGTTGACTATAACTTGAGGCAGCTTGTAGAAGTACGAGGGTTGTTCAAAAAGTAATGCCTCCAAGTTCATAAATT
>BMAT01012779.1:423073-434186 GCA_019649035.1 Elysia marginata
ATTTTTTTTTTTGGCGATTTTTTTTAAGACTGGACGAATCTGACATTCGTCTTTTTGTGATAAAGCGACAGGTTGTTGCGGATGAAGTTAAATTTGCTTAAGGTAATAGCGTCAGCGTAATGCGTCATCAAATATTACACTATATAGTATTAAAAGGTCTTTGTAGATATAATAGTTGTACCAGTTTTAAAGATAGTTTTACCAAATGCACGGCAACCTAATACAATAGTTTTGTTTAGGCCTACTCAAGATTCAAAAAGCAAGGGCGAAAAAATCAGCCCGCCTATGATAAACTTTAAATAGGCAGCAACGCGTGTATGTCAGTTTGTAGATGTATCAAAAAGTAAGTTCTTGAAGCTGCCGGTATGTCTAGCTACTACTTGCACAAGTCTAGTTTTATGCATTCGTTTGCTTGTCTGTTTGCTTGTTTGTTTTTTGTTGTTGTTTTTTTTTGATTCTGTGAATGCCAAAATCAGCTTGTATAGAGCTGAAATAAAGCGAACATAATTATGCATCGTCGACAGTAATGACACAATGTCGTGTTAGAAAAGCTTCTGCAAGTAAACACAGCGGATAACACAGCCTGCCTAGATGGCTTGGTTGAAGTAAAGTTGGGAAACCATGTCAAGAGGTAAGAGTTACAATTATGAATGAAGATGGGTTTAGTGGATGGCGAGTACTTAAGATAAGGTTAAACTGGCAAAAATAAATTACTAAATGGCACTGAAAAGCTATAGGTCTATGGACACATTGAGGTGAAAAAAATGTGATTGTAGTGGGCTTTTTTCTAGGATTTCAACCAAATTTTCTTGAAAAAAAAATGATAAAAATGGCTTTTTTAGTGGTCTCCGTTGCGGCGCAAAAAAGCACAACACAGATGTCAAGATATCTCTCAAAAATTTTTAGTCCAATCTTATTCAAACTTTGTTATAATGTTAGTTGATAATGGTCTGAAAACAAAATGAATTCTTAGAGATATTCACGGCACAACATTATTTAGACCTCTAACAACTATCAGTTTCAAATTTTGCAAACAAAATATTATGGGTTAGGGTATCTTTTTCCCACATAACTTACAAAATATTTAAAGTACACATTTAGTTCTAGTTATCTTCATCATAAGTAACAAAACAAGTAGGCCCTATACAAAGTTCTATGCCAATACCTAGAAAACTTTTTGAGATATCATGACAAAACCGCACTAAATAAAACAAGAAATGGAAAAATGGAAATGGTTCTGACCTAAATCTATCTTTTGGTGTGGATTCGTGTATCAAAGGTTGTCTAAGAGCGTTCTTTTTTAAAGCTACGTAATATTTTTCCTATTGAGCCACACAAAAAACATGCACAATCTGCAAAAGGAATGCGGACGAGATTGTGTTTCCCATGTTGTGACGTAGATTAGGTCAGAACCATTAAATAAGAAAATAAATTTATTATTCATTACTATCTTGGTCATTTTGAAAATTATATTTCTAGGCTAATTGTCGTATTGACCTAATTTTTCCGCCAAAATGACCAGAAAAGCATAAAGTTTCATAACAGCCAAAAATCGTGTATGCACTGCCAGGTCTGAAATTTAATGTTTTTTTAGCAGGGACAGGCTTCAGAAGTTAGTATGCGAAGGACCATAAATTCAGTGTAACTTGCCTATCGCTATTTGATCTCACAAAATTATGCTGTTCTCATAATTTTCGGAAGTAGCTCTAAGCCAAGGTAATAGGATTTATCAATCACTCCTTAAAAACTAATTAGATAAAATACGTGCTTTTCCTCACGGATTTTATTTTGAGATAAACATAAACATTTAAAGATTCTGGAGACTGAGACTGAGGTGAAAGAGCGCCATGAAGATTTAAGCAGTGAAAGAAAGAAAGAATATATTTAAAGGAGAAATGCAAAGCAAACTTATTTGCACGAAATTACATCAAAATAAGTTGCAGCTTGAGAAAAAATGGTGATAAATTTTAGCAACAAAATTGTAAATACAGTTTTTTAAGAAACATTGCAAACAGGATTGGTAGAAAACGCTTCTTAAAGCATTCGTACTTATGGCGAGCTTTCTTAGTAGAAAGAAAACTAATTTCCCTTATTAGGCTTATTAGTGAGTTGTAGAAACAGTGGGTTTCAAGGCCGCAGGATCTTGATCTAGAGTTAAAAATACCAATAATTCCTTTTACTACCCAGTATTAAGTCTACAAAAGAAAACTCTTTAGATTTCTCATAACTCTTCTCAGAGTTCAACAAAAGGGCGAAAGAACAGATTAATCGCGAACTGATTATAGCTTCGCTCAAAATTAATCATAAACTGATTTTTGGTACGCCAAGACCAAAACTGTTATAATTACATAGGTTTAGGATTTAGGACAAACAAAAAAGTCACGGCTTGCACAAAATAGAGACCTTTAGCACACGCACCGTGTCTCAATACGCGTACGAGAAAATCGGGAAAGCAGATTGAGAAACTATAAAAATAATTAAACCAATTTCTAAAAATACAACGTCTGTGGGTCTATTTTTAGAAGTTGGTTTCATTATTTTTATAGTTTCTCAATCTGCTTTCCCGATTTTCACGTACGCGTAGTGAGACACGGTGCGCGTGCTAAAGGTCTCTATTAAAACTAGATCTACTCATTTCCACTTACCTTGCTACCCAGTGTTATGTCGGATCTCCTGTTTAATATCCAGAGCCAAGGCCCCTGCATGATGATTTAGAAACACACGTCATATTTGTTTACATACAATGCTCTATTCCGGTCCAAGAAAAATAATTCGGAAGGCACAGGAGAAGAAGGATAAGGATTTTCTCTTGATGACTGTGTCGTTAGAGCTTAAGTGGCTGAAAATAATTTTGACCTAAAATGTCATAGGCTGATACATGCAGTAGGTACGTGTAGTATACTCGAAGGCCTATTCATACACTTGCGAAAGCTCGTGTTCGAGCTCTTGGCTTAAAGAATTATTAGGCACAATTGTTCCTTTATCTAGATATCTAGATCTAAATCAAGATGTTATGTTATCTGTTACGAAGCATCTTTTCATGCACAGAACCAAGTTTTAATGAACAAGTTTGGTTTATTTCGCGCGACCGTATTTCCTTCTCGCGATTTGCCCTAACCTACTATGCTGGGGGAAAAAGCATTGTTTTGCACACAACTAAACTTCATTTAGATCCTAATTGTGTCTAACTGTCTGCCCTCGCTTTTTCAAGCAGATAAAGAATTTGCGGCCTCGTCAGTTCAGTTGATGGTGACGCATGCCGCTGACGCATGCCGCTGACGCAATGGTCTTGTCAACTCTAGGCCAGTTTCCTCCAGTCTGTTTTATTATACAACGAACAAAAAAGGTTTCATAAGCGAGATCTGAAACGTATTTGAGAAGTTCTCAAAAACTGCGAAGGAAGTTTTCAATCTTTAGACCTAAGATTAGGTACTCATTTTGGCTAAATGTTTATACGGTGTAGATTTATCAATATTTCTTATAATAAAATTTAAACATTTAAAATGTGTTGTTTCGTGTATAAATTTGATAAAGAGAATGTTTTGATGATTAAGCTTAGGAATGATGTGGTCTTTAAAAAAATACGTGGGTATACTGTTTCGTATTCGCAATTTTAAGTGACATAAAACACTAGATTCTATGCTTACAAAACGAATTTGAAACATTACATTAAAAAGTAAGCTACATGACTTGTAGGGTTCACTTAACACGAGCAAAAAAAAATCAGCAAAGGGGAAACAGCAGTTGTATCGTAGATGGTGTAAGACGGCACATAATCTTATTTGCCGTCTTTCTTGAATTCCTCTTTATTGCCGGTGTGCAAATTGCAAACAAGGTTGCATTTCGCTATTAAAATGACAGACGATCCCGGATGCTAGCGTATAACTCCTTTTGTGCTAAAGGTCAATGTAGATCTCCGTAAATTAACGTAATTTGCACAGCCTCGATAACATCTTTCAATCTTTCATTGCGCAGTGGCTGTTTCCAGTATTTATTCTGGTCTCGTGTCAGATATGTCGTTTTTTCTGTCAACTTCGCTTCAAATCGGCCTACTGAGACAAAATCAATAACATCGTCGATTTATGGTAAAAAAAAAATAACGAGTTATGAGCAAGTCCTTACATATAATTGTCCCCACGAGAACACAATAAATACCAAGTTAACTGGAACAAAAACATAAGCAACTTTGACTAAAGCGGAGTTGACTGCAATACAGACCAAGGGCGTGGGTATTATTTTAGTATGAAACCAAAAGTTACACATGCCACCTTACTCATGGCCTGAAAGATTTATTGCGATTCTTGAACAGCACGCAAACAAACTTTTGTCATTAATTTTTCCTTAGTCGGTGATCAAGTAGCCTTGACAATTATTTAAACCAGAATGGTCTTTTTAATAATTATATTTAGCCATCTTATTGCTGTCGTCTAAAGTGGCAAACCGGCTCGGTGGCCTAGCGGTAAGACACTCGCTCAGAGATAGGGAGGTGCGTAGTTCGATCCCCGGCCGAGTCAAACCAAGGACTTTAAAATTGGTATTAACAGCTGATCCGCCTTGTGTCTTGCATTGTGGATTTAGTGCTTAGTCTGATCGACCCGGTGTCTGGATAATGTGACTGGGTGAGGTGTATGCAAACGCTCCTTACATCACACTGTGGCAGCACGCTTTCAATTGTCCCAAGCGCCGTCTCTGATGTAACCTTGTAGTTGAAAAGAGACGTTAAAATTCAAACAACCAACTAACCAACGAAAGTGGCAAACGCCTTTATGCGAAATAACGGCTCCTGAAATGTCGTTTTTAGATGTCAGCTCATAATACACTCTTTTTCATCCTATCGGCTCAGATGATCCCCTTTTAAAGATAACAGTTCAATACATAAATTGCCCAATTAAAAAAAAAAGACTTTTGATGAAGAAATTAAAAAAAAACGAATTTTGTTACCTTCGTTTTCACAACGTCTGTCTTTTAGCTATAGATGCAACATATAAAAAGTTAAACAAGAGTTGCAGTAGGGTATGTACATAGGAAAATTAAATATTTTTAGTAAGGTAACTATTCGAGCTCTAAGAATACAGATGAAACAAGCAAGCTATCAGCTTTACGCCTTCGTCAGACAAAAAAAAATTTTGAATTTTAAAACTTTTAAATCACTTATATTATTAGGCCCACGACTAACAATAAAAGCAAAGCAATAAGATTAATGTAAACAATACAAAATTTCTTATTAATTGAGCTTAGTGACGACACACTAACTAGGTATTTCCCATCCTCCAAGACACAAAAAAATTGGCACGAAATTATAAAAAGCAGTAAAGATTTTCGTGGGCATATTAGTTTGACAAGATGTGCCGTATTTTTTTTACATATCTTAATGTTTTCTTTGAGACCAAAATCCAAAGTCCCTAAAAAATCTAGACCTAGACATTATGGGTTTTACTTGAACGTAGAAATGCGCCGGGGCCATCGCGACCTAGATAGAGTTATATAGGTCGCGATGGCCGGGGCTGATGAAAAATTTTTATACGATGAAAAAATGTGGTGCGAAACGCGAGTTCGAACGATGGTAGATTTTATGAATGATTTTTACGTCTTTTTTTTGCTCGTCATCGCTAATGTAAAATTTAAGCAGCTGGAAACACAATAGACTTAAAGAATGAAAATGTTCACTAATGTTTGTGTTCAAGGTTTCAAATAAAACTCTAAATTTGTTGAAAATGACAAACTGAAATTTAGATCTACACTTAAATTATTTTTTTTCTTTGACTGTGTGCGTCAAGCTCCAAGCCATGATTCTTCTTTTCTATTCATAAGGCCAAAAAGTCGAGAACTGAATGAACAAATTAATCAAATCAAAATTTTATTTTTACAAACACATTGTTTTGTTTGATTGGCTTATATGATTTATGTAATGGCATTTAGAAGCTTCATCTAAAGGCTGGCATCTAGCTAGATCTAAGTAAAGAAGAAGAAGAAATCTACAGAGGGATTGAAAAACAAGGGAGAGAGAGATAGAGAAAGAGGAAGAGAGCGAGCGATAGACAAAGAAAAGAGAGAGGGGGAGCGAGCTAAACCCTTACGTTTGCATGAAAACAGAAAAATCCTGGTTAAAACGGCTGAATCTGGAAAGGAGGAACTGTAATGAAACACGCAGGAAAGAATTAGCAATGAGCAATTTTTGTTGATACTTTCCTTAGTAGAATAGAAGGACTAGGGTTTGAAACAGAGATTTCAAGGGGGAGATCACTAACATGAAAAAAAATGTAATTGGGGTTAAGAAAGAAAGAGAGGTAGAAAGAGAGTTTGAGGTGGCGGCAGAAAGAGGTCACAGAAGGTAGAAAAAAAAGTTGGTGGCATTAAGTTTGATTAAAGAAGGTGGTATCTACTACATGTATCAAATCAATTAGGGATACGAAGCACGGACTGCCATAACTAGTACATGTATATATATAATGATAACAGTAAAGAAAAAATATGAAGATAAAAAGCAGGTGTAGAAATAAAATAAAAGTACATGTACCTAGAAATCGAAATACACGTCTATAGACAGGGTTTCGGAAGAGAGTTGGGTACTTTGGGGAAGGGGCCTGTGGTATCACGAAAATTGTAGCGGAATTTATAGTGAAAGAAATTGAGCAATGCAATAAAAACTACTGAGCCTAAAAGAGCGGATCAAACTGTTTAACTTGAACAGATTATCCGTTCTCAACACACAATTTTTTTCATCCTTCATTTGTTGTAAGTTATTGCCTAAAACCTTGTGCGATAAATCTTTGTTCCTATATGTATTTTAATACAGAAGAACCCAATTTAAGTCAGTACCTTTAATGGAAGCTCTTGTTCAACGACAACTATTTTTGTCAACATTAATTTTTTTTTTGTTTGCATTTCTATTGTAATGGTTAAAATCAACGCACTATTTCCGTCCCGAAGTGTTGATTTTATCCAAATTCCACGTTGAAAGTTTGGCCGCACTGGTTCAAACCTGTCATGAAATCAAGAGTTCTTAAATGTGTAGAATTTTGTGGGAAAAACCCTAACTTTGTTTCACGTCGTGTTTTTGTGATCAAACATGCTTCTAAAACGATGATCTACGTCATGTTTTAATTATGTAAACTGTTGCCATGTAAGTTACGTTGATGTTTGATCTAGTAAAGCTGTATTGCAAACGAATGAAATTCATTTTGAGGTTTTATCAATACAGTTTTAAGCTACTGCTTTCTCAAATCTTTCTTTTAGGAGATTAGAGCGCAAATTATCGTCCCTGTTGGAAAACTATCTCTTTGAAATCAATATATTGCTTGCAGGCAAGAACGATAAATTTGGGCTCTATTTTCATTCCCGATACATGTATAAAGCGAAAACACTGTAAATTTTCAAATTAACACCCGGCGCTTAGTGTGTTCACACTCATCGACCTATTGTTTACAGTGGAATCCATTTAAAGTCAACACCTTTAATGGAAACTCTTGCTTAAAGTCAACTCTGTTTCACAGTCCGATGTTGAATTTCTTTATATTTTTATAGTGTTTAAAGTCAACTCTTGCTTAAAGTCAACAGATTTTTTTGGTCTCCAGGTGTTGACTTTATCAGGATTCCACTGTAGTAATTTAAAAAATCGGAGTTCCTTTTTACAGTGGAATTTCCTTAAATTCAACACCACTCCTTTAAAAAAAAGCTCTTGTAAAATTTATTTGGTGGTCCTTTTCTTGTATAAATTTCCTTTTATTTCTGCTATTACTGAAATCAATTTTTATTTAGAATAACACATTGTTTCTATTGGGTTTAAATGACTGTGTTCGCACAAAAAGACAGTCGAGAAATTCTGTGCGGCGGTGAAGCCGTTCTGGCCTTTGGCTGAAAAACAAAATGAAAATGGTTTTGTGACAAAACACGCAGTGATTGCATGAGTTGTTTTCAAAAAGCTTCGGAAAAAGGCCAAAACTGGATATTGCATGTTTTGTTCTTGTAGTTATTTCTCTGAATATTGGCCGTTACCGGTACACCTACAATATGATTATATCGTAAGTGTTAAAATGACACCTTTAAGTCTAACAGTTACTGTAAGAAAAAGTGAAAATATAACCCTGTCCTGCACAGCGAATCATGAACAGTGGGATCCTGATAAAGTCAATACCTCGGGACGAGAAATATGTGATGACTTTAAGCAAGAGTTGACTTTAACCATAACGAAAATGTAAAGACTGACAGAGTTGTGTTTAAACAAGAGTTCCCTTAACGGCGTTGACTTTAAGTGGGTTCAACTGTATACGCAGATCGTATCATATTTTATGTTACGTTTAGGACATTAACCTTAATGTCTTGGGAATCATGTTATGATACAAAAAGAATACTTGTATATATTTATGCACAACGTAATTACAATAATAAGTATATGAACAATGTACATAATACTATTAATAGTTGTGTACATGTATACGTATTTTACTCGGCCAGACCATTCATTTCCTATCCGAAAAAGTCTAGCACACAATGAAGAAAAAGTGCGATAAACATCATTTACTGTATCACTACAGCAGAGTCTGTTTCAGATAAAACTTGATTAGCAAGAACTCTGTACCAGGGTGGGCTGATAATTAATGCAATTTCCTTCTTAACTTTTTTTTTCTTTTTAGCGGTACACAAACGCAAATGGTATCAAATTAAATATTAACGTATGTGCTATAATACGCATACATTATTTTTCAACATAGTCTCCATCCCGATCCACACACAGCTGTCAACGACGTACAAGTTGACGCATGCCGTCGGTGAAAAAGTCCACACATTTTAGCCTGAACCAAATTGTTGAACGGCAGCCTCCACATCTTCATCACTTTCGTAATGGTTTCCTCTGAGGTGTTCCTTCAATTTCGGCAAAAGGTAAAAAAGCTCTGGGCTGTAGGGCGGATGGAGCAATACAACGAAATTCCTTTTATGCCGTGCATCTTCAGTCTGGCGACTTGTGTGCGGCCTGGCGTTGTCGTGATGTAGTAGTGCGTGCTTTGTGGGGCGCACACGCTTAAGCCTGACACTTAGCTTTCTCAACGTAGAAATATACCGTTATAAGTTCACAGTATTTTCTATTAACAACTTTTAATTTCCTCGGAAAAGGAGAGCTCTTGTGCCTGTATTCCATCGACTGACGTTTGCTCTCGGGGTCATAATGGTGTACCCAGGACTCATCCCATATGACAATCCGCTGAATGAATTCCTCGCCCTCTTACACATTAGGTTTCAGTAGTTTGACACGTTATTTTTCTTTGCATTTTCATCTCATCAGTCAATATTCGCGGCACCCACCTTGCAGACGCTTTTCTGTAGCCGATAATATCTATGTGATATGCTGGAATCTTTCTTTTGAAATTTCAAGTTCTTTGGCAATATCCTTTTGTTTAGTGCGCCGATTGCCTAAAATCGTATTGTCAACAGCTTTCTGATTAGCCGCATTTGAAGCACTCAGGGGCCTATCTGAACGCTTTTGATCGCGCAATATTGATTCTGTCAGGTCTCCCCCTTTCAGTGATGAAACCCACCGACAAACAGTTGAATAATCTAAACATGCTTCCCTATAATTATACCGTTTTGAGCCGTTGATGGATTTCCTTTGGTGATCGAACTTCAACAAAAGAAATTTAATGACAGCTCTCTGTTTGAATCGAACATCTTTAGTAGGACGCCATGTTCGTAAACAATGTCGACAAAGGTCATCAGCTATTGGTTTTGGCGTAAGCATTTTTAGTGCTCAGTGACGTCACACAAATGCCATTTGCTCTCATATGAAAGCTATTTGGTTTGAAAGTTTGCATGCCAAATTTCAGCTGCCAGGATGTAAACTTAACAGGACTTCGTTATTTTAAGTATACTTATATGTAAAGGTTTAAAGATTGTACTGCACTTAAGTCATAGTTGATGGCTCTTAAGATACATGTAATTGGAACGTGCAGGTGTGTATTGTACAGTGTCTTCAACGTACATGCAAAAACTCTTTACAATCTTTCAAGTTTACAGGTGTTTACGTTCAAGTGTATTTACCTAACTAAAGTATAAAAATGAGTATCCTTTAAGTGTAAAGGTTTTAAGATTGTACTGCACTTAAGTCATAGTTGATGACTATTGAAGATGATTGAAACATGCACATGTGTAGTTTTCAGTGTCCTCAACTTACATGCAAAAGTTCTTTTTAAATCTTTATGGTCTACAGGTATCTACATTCAAGTATATTTACCTAAAAAAGTTACAAAAAAAAGAGTATACTTTAATGTAAATGTTTCAAGATTGTACTGCACTCAAGTCATAGTTGTTGGCTGTTGAAGATGAATGGAACATGCAGATGTGTAGTGTACAGTGTCCTCAACTTTCATGCAAAAATTCTATACAGTTTTACAAGTGTACTGATGTCTATATTCGAAGGTACTTATTTAATAAAGGGTGGAAAATTAGGCTACTTTAGAATTAAAGGTTTAAAATTGTATTGAACTTAAGTCATAGTTGATGGCTCTGAAAGAAGATTGAACCGTGCAGGTGTGTAGTGTACAGTGACCTCAACTTAAATGCAAATACTTTTGACAATCTTCCAGGTTTACAGGTGTCTATGTTCAAGTGTATTTACCTAACAAAAGCATAAAAATGAGTATACTTTAAATTTAAAGGTTTTAAGATTGAATTGCACTTAAGTCATATTTGATGGCTCTTAAAGAGAATTGGAACGTGTGGGTGTGTAGTGTACAGTGTCCTCAACTTACATGCAAAAACTCATTTATATCTTTCAAGTTTAGATGTGTCTACATTCAAGTGTAATTACCTAACAAAGGTACATGTATAACAATGAGTATACTTTAATGTAAAGATTTCAAGATTGCACTGCGCTTATGTCATAGTTGATGACTCGTGAATATGATTGGAACGTGCAGGTGTGTAGTGTACAGTGTCTTGAACTTACATGCAAAAACTCTTCACAATCTTACAAGTGTACAGATGCTTGTATTATGCATATCCTTAACAGGACTTTATTGTATCATGTGTATCCTTAACAGGACTCCATTGCACCATGTAAGTCCCTCACAGAACTCTATTGTGCCATGTATATCCTATTGTGAAGTGTTGTTCTTATTTT
>BMAT01012780.1:157583-171093 GCA_019649035.1 Elysia marginata
CTTTGGATGAAATGTTGAAATTAATGACTTCTAATTTCACTGATGTATTCCCGCGCGTCCGCTATTCCATTAGCTAACTTCGTTTTTCGCTCATTTAGAACTTGGTGCATGAACTATATTTTTTTATTTCAAAACGAAAAATGTTTGTGTATCTTATGTCGCCAGTCCCTCTTCAGAAATATTCATTCTGCTCAGTGTTATTACATTTATAAATTCAAAGTTCAGTTCATATTTTTCTAGTCTCGGCTCATGTGTCTAAGTTGTTTGTACCTTATCTGTCTATTGGGATGTGAATCTTGCCTTTCCGTCGGTCTCTCTGTAATGTCGAGTTTTATTAGCTTTTTGTCGTCCTTGTCGTTCACTTTTTGTGTTTTGTTTTGTTGTTTTTTTAAGGGGGTGCTTATCTACTTTAAAGTAAACATGTTTCCGTCACTCAGTCTATCTTTCCGTTTTCTGCTAAGTGAAAGCATTTATAACATTCCTCAAGCAGAGTTATACATACTCTATGTCTGTCAAGGTCTGAGAATTTTGCCTTTCAGTCAGTCTCTCTGTCATCACATATCTAGTTAAGTTTGTTGTTTTTTTTGTCTTTTGGTGTTTGTTTGCATCGTGTTTGTTACGATCTATCTGCACCTGTTTATAATTGAGCATGTTTGCATGTTTCCACCATCTTTCAGTCTATCTCTTTGCTTTCTGGCAAGAGAAAACATTCATAACATTCTCAAAGGAAAGGAAAGGGAGACAGCTGGGCAAATCTTGGAGATTATAATGAGCTTTGAAGAATGCTCGCATCAACTCATAACTAGATCAAGTCATGAAAACGTCCTCTTTTATTTCCTTATGGAAGAAAGTTCATTTAATTAGAAGTTTGCCTGTGTGTAAGTCGAAGAATACCTATACATTGAGGGGTTGGTGCTAAGCTACATTTTTTTTCAACAGTCTTATTATTCTGCTTTATGAAAGCCATAGACACCATTCCGTAGGTTTGGCTCTAGTTTATCTAGAACTAGATGCCCTCGTTTTGTTTTTTGTTTTTTTTTCTCATTTCTCTCGATTAATAATCGTATATGTTAAGCAATGGGTGTTGAGAAACAAAAAAAAATGTAATGAGAAGGGGCTGAACGTGTGTTGATCGGTTGATTGTTTTGTTGGTTTTTTTTAATTATTTTATTCTCAGGGTTTTAGTTATTCACTCTCCGTTTTGAAGACGTGAGGTGTCTAAATGTCCGAGTAGTAAAGTATTGGAATCAGAACAATTCCTTGTACCATTGGAGTTTGTTTTATGCCTGTCATGGTAAATTTAAAGAATGTGTGTGCGTGTGTATGTGTGAGAGAGAGAGGGGGGAAGGAGAGAAATAGGGGCGAGAATAGTGAAGTAATCATATTTGGATAACGGAAATAATAGAGAATGAAAATACTGAGAGGTAGAAGGAAATAAAAAGGAGGTTGGGCAGACGAAGGGACACAGTGAGGAAAAGAAAAGTAAGAAGATTATTTATAAGAAGATAGGGATGAATACAGACTTTATCGTTGAAGTTGATAGTAGAAATAAAAAGAGGAGAGTGTCGATGACGCTTATAATTATAAACGTAACAATAATTAACAAACCTCCTTTTCCTATGACCCTAAGATGAAAAAGAGCTAGTTCATTATCTTCAAAACTAAAACTTAAAAATCTTTAAGCCCTCACAACAAATGCAGTGAAGCGGTGCAGTTTTATTTTGAGGTGAATTGCTGGATGATGTTTGTAGTTTGTCATGACAAAAAGATGGGGATTTTAACAGGAAATCGATGAGATGGCAATTGTCCTCTAAGTCCTCGTGCAATTAAACTTTTCTCTTCCACCTGTCTTTTTACCTGGCGGCTTGCCAAGCGATATTTGTTTGAACTTTCAATGATTCGGAAATCAACATTGATCTTCCAAATGAAGATGGAGTTCACGATTTTCAACCAATTCGTCCTAAAAGTCTCTGTCCATTACGTTGACAAAGACTAGAAGAAAACTTGACACGCAGAGCCTATGCCCTGAGACAAAAAGAACGGAAGATTATGTGACGTGCAGAACCTAAAACGTATAAAAAGTCATGGCGCCCAAAACCTGAGCCAAATTTTATCTTAATCTAGATCTAAATCTTAATTAGCTAGATTAGTTCCAAGGTTTGGGTCATATATTTAGACATAGAATTTAGTGTCTAGACCTAGATCTAGTTGGTTGGTTGTTTGAATTTTAACGTCCCAGTCAACTTCGAGGTTATATCAGAGGCGGCGCTGAGAACAATTGAAAGCGTGCTGCTACACTGTGATGTAAGGAGCGCTTGCGTACACCACACCCAGTCACATCATTATCATACTGGGTCGACCAGACCTAACTGTAAATCCATAATGCCAGGCACTAGGTGGATCAGCTGCTAATACCAATTTTAAAGTCCTTTGTTTAACTCGGCCGGGGATCGAACCACGCACCTTCCGATCTCTGAGCGAGTGTCTTACCGCTAGGCCACAGAGCCGGTCGACCTAGATCTATCCTAGATACTACTTGTAAATGCAGAAGTTAATAAAAGAGGTTGGGAAGCGGACAACACTGTAATTTATTGTTTTGTGTCCTTCTACCTACAATTCATTTGATATTCGTCCTGAATAATCGCCTCAATTAGAAACTGTTGACTTTCTTGCCTCTGACATAAATGTTCGAATAAAAAATGGTTTCCGTTCCTTTATGCTAAATGAAACGCTAAATGTTTAAAGCTGTTTTAGGTTTACTAGGTTATATACTCCTGTTTAGTATGGATATTGGAATAAAGCCTCATTTTCGTTGCATTATGTCAAATAGTCGATCACAAATGTGTCCCGTTAAAGATCTCTTAGGGTTTACCAAATAATGTACCCTCATAAATATCTAAATCTAGATAACACTGTCATTGGGTGTTTATTTCCCAAAAGGGCCGCTACTCTTGTTCCACCTCTTATCTAGTTCCCGTATAATAGCAAATCAAAGACTAAAAGTTGATCCTATACTCCTAATTCTTTTCATTATCAGCACATTTTATACCAAAATAAGGGTCGATACGATTAACCCCCATTTTAACGTAATTGTAACAGAACTAACATCGTGCCATTCCACTATTTATGTTGCTATCTGCACTTCAAAGCTCTTACTTATTAGAAGGACAAGAGATGGCAGAGTGGTTAGCGAGTCGGACTCGAGATCTGGAGGTCATGGGTTCGATTCCAGCCCATGCCATGTTCCAATTGCCTTGAGAAAGCAATTTACCCTATATTTCCCCAGTCCACCCACCTGTAAAATGGGTACCCAGCTACAGGCAATTCTTGAATTTGTGATCATGCATGGGTTGAAAGTAGCCTTCAAATGTACTGGTGTGCTGGGGCGTTAGTGGCGCTGCTCTGTGACGACACAGTTACGCTGAGAGAAGCCAAGTTTCCCGAAAGGGATTAATATAGCGTATAAAATAAAAATAAATAAATAAAATAAAAGGTGTTCTTTTCAATCTGGCCTTGGTGTCTGCACCTTTGCGCTGACCTCAGTCAGTAACTCAGTCACTCAGCACTGCAAGGGGGCCTGGAGACAAGAGATTTCACAACATGCTCCGCAGCAATAATCTCTCGTACATCTGTTGTTTTATCTCTCACCAGGTCTCACAATGTTCGCTATTTGTTTCCCCATACTGTGAGACTGTGAGTGCAAAGGTTTCTTTCAATGCACTCTATTTATCTGTGTCACTGTTTATATTTTCACATCAGCCAATATGTTTGACTCCCACCGACCAGCTATCTCTCTCGCTCTCCTTCTCTCGTTCCCTTTTTAATATCTTCCATTTTTTCTCTATCCTCATCCACCTATTTCTTTCTTTCTCACTCAATCATTCTCTCACTCTCTCTCTCTCTCTCTCTCTCTCTCTCTCTCTCTCTCTCTCTCTCTCTCTCTCTCTCACTCACTCGATCGCTCGTCCCCCTTTTATGTCAGTCTACCTACTTACTTTTTTTCACAGTTTTGTATCTTTGCTATTTACAAGTTAAGTCCGGGGTTTTAGAATAAGAAAAACTGATTCTTTCAATCCATTAGTACGAACGCACGAGGGCTGTCCTAAAAGGGATAGTATAACTGTCGTGAAATAAACATTTGGTTATATATTGGTTTCAAATTTGGTTAGACTTGCTTTAGGTGTTTGGACACTATTTAATGTAGTTCCAAAAAGGGCCTATGCACTTATGCCTAAACTAAAGTATGAATTTCATGCCCTTCCTAAAAAAATTGTTAGTTTCTATTTGGTACAAATAAAGAGACATTTATAAAGACTGCACGTGAAGTACGCAAATGACCAAAGTACCAAGTTTCTGTTAGATGCAAAAGCACACAAAAGTTTAAAGCCATTTTCTTATTACTTAGCTAACAGCCGTCGTACATGCGTAGTAGTTCCTCCAAAAATTATTTCTATTATGTTGATGCATCGATTGCCACGATTGCTGTTAATTTAGAGCTCTCTAAAACACAGGATTGAAAGCAGCCTTTTTAACACTAACAGCAAGGTTTAACACAAAAAAGATTAGAACTCCATGTATAAAATCGATTCTTTTACGTTTCACGAAAAATGCGGTGAACGAAAAAAAAATATGAGATAACAATTATCTGGACCTACATCAGCTTTCTGTTGTCACCTCTTGCAGTCATGATTAATGGTTTTCAGTTTTCGTAGCTTTCGCTAACACCAGAATGTTTGCCAAGCTTGATAACTTATCACATGAAATGAGACGACAGTGCATTATGCGTCTCGCCTCTGGTAAAACAGCTTCGGAGTCTGTATGGTAGGGTAGCCAGATCTAAATTTAGTTTCTCGTTTCACTAAATTTTCTAGCCTGAAAGCGCGTTTGTCAGAGCAAATAGGTTTCCTTCTTCATCTCTATTATCCACATTGTTTCACCAGTTTCTTCATCTTCTTTTTCCTCAGCGTCTTTGGTTTTTATTCTTTTTGTCTTCTCCTCCTAAAGTCGGTTGTTGTGGAAAGGAACATCTTCCATAACATCAGCAGATAAAGTTGCAAGTTCGTACCTTGCGTAGTCAGCGAAAGAACGAAGAGAGAGAGAGAGAGAGAGAGAGAGAGAGAGAGAGAGAGAGAGAGCTAAACCCTTACGTTTGCACTAAAACAGAGAAATACTGATTGAAACGGATGATTCTGGCAAGGAGGAACTATAATGAAAAGCGCAAGAAAGAGATAGCAATGTGCAGTTTTTATTGATACTTTCCAGAGCAGAATAGAACGGACTAGGGTGGGAAACAGATTTCAAAAGGGGGGGGGGCATTAAATTTTTTTAAAATTTAGTGGGGTTAAGAAAGAATAACAGATAGAAAGAGAGTTTGAGTTGGTGGCAGACAGCGGTCACAGAAGCTAGAAATAAATTTGGTGGTATTAAATTTGATAAAGTCGATGGTATCCACTACATGTACCCAATCAATTACCGATGCGAAGCACGGGCTGCCATAGCTAGTAAAAGCTATAAACGTGCCAATCTAAGGCCAAATTTCTATAAGTTTGTAAGCTACCTAATTTCTACCCGATCATGAAGTTTCTTTGAGAAAAAAAAAAGACTGTAAACATCTCTGAACCTCAGTATGTCAGAAGCTACTCATTGCTTCTTGACTGATTTAAGCCCGATTCACATGACCCGAATCCCTTACCGGCTTCGGACCGGAGACTTTGAGAAGAATTCTATCCTTATCCCCATGTGGAAGCCCAAACGAGTGACTAGACGGAAATCGGTCCAAAGATTTCTGTGCGGTATGCGCGTCTTGTGAAACCGGCTTAAGAAGGGTGGCTGTGTAACAGGTAGGCCGCATATAAAATATTCGAGTCACAATGCTATTACACGATAGCCGTTTTTTTTCCTCGTCTTTTCTTTAATACCCCAACGATTATCCTATTATATAGTAGTTTGTGAGTTCGATTAACCTTCAAGATGATTATAGCGCCACAGCGAAGTAAAATTCGATTAATGAATCAATTACTGGTCAATAAAACGGGCGCGTTTTGGCATTTATTCGTTCGGTTCAACCATGATAATATAATAAATACAATGGCCTAGTAAAGATCGCAGGTTATAAAATATTAAGCTAGATTTCAGTGTGAAATCACTCAAAACGTCACAATGTGGACTGAGCAAGCAAAAACCACATTGACGCATGCATTTATGATGCAGGTTTATTGTCACATTTTACCACTGCTTTTGGGTTCGTTTGACAAATGTATTTGCTTTTCGGCGTGGGTGTTCATTGCTGATTTTTAATCGTCTTCTTTTTCCGCGTGGTTTTAACTTGTCAAGTGTTTATCTTGTAGACAGTTTTGTTTGTTTGGTTTTGAAACAATCGGTTATCAAAAGACCGTAGTGGGATGTCAGTAGAGAAGAAGACAAAAGAAAGACCATGGGGGATTCCCGGGAGAAATTTGCCCTGGAATTTATTTTGGCTTTGTTTGAACCTAAAACCTGGCAAGTATTTACTCTAGAAAGCTCGATAATTTCCGGTTCTTGGTATCCTCCGTTTAGTTCTGTACAGGGTGGCTGGCTTTTTCTTTTTTTATTTTTCTTCGGCTGTTTGGCTTGGTGCCTTGTGATGACAGCTAGAAAAGCAGTCCATAGTACAGAATATCTCATCATTAGGTGTAGATTATAATGACACCTGGAAAATTCCTCTTTTTTTAAGATTTGCTTTTTATAGATTAATTTCTGCTTTATAGTTGAATAGTTTCAAAACCTTGCAGGACAATTAACGTACAAAGATGTTCTACAGCTCAACGTTTAAGTTATCCTCTGATCATGTTGGTTGTATTGCTCCGGTACCGACTAATAACTTGTTCGTCCATGTCTGTTGTACGCGCCGTTTCAGAATAGATTTGTCTTTTAGGTTTCATTGTATTCATTAAATTTTTTTTGATTCCTTTGAAAACTTATGCATTTTGGCCACACAGTTTGTCACGGCTCTCCATATAAATCAGTATTTGCGAGGAAGTTTGAGGGCAAGTGAGCAGGCATGGGGTGGCCCCCAAGAAAGTGATTGGAATATATAAATAAAGGCGTGGAGTGGGCCGACGGGAGTGGAATGCAGTAACCACGCTTTCATGTGAAAAGTTCAGAGCATGCCATGTCAAGTCGAGCTCAAAAAAGATCACACTTATTGGTGATGATGATGATGATGATGATGATGATGATGATGATGATGATAGATGATGATGATGATGATGATGATGATGATGATGATGATGATGGTGATGATGATGATGATGATGATGATGATCAAAACTTGAATTTTTAATAATTTTAATTTACCAAAATTCTGTTAAAGCCTAGGTGCTATCAAGGTACATTTCATCCAGCACATTGCAAGTCAGGAAATTGCATCCAAAGACATATGTAAATGTTTATTTTTTCAAATACAACATCCACTTTTAGCGAAGTTTTATACATTTTGCTGCTGATGGGATTGTTCGTTTCCTGCTTTTATGTTAATGTTGTAATGGTTGCTGCTACTGTTGCTGTCATCGTCATTGCTGTTGCTTCACTTTCACACTATTTCCGTTGTTCATTTTTTGTGATGCTTTCTGGTTTTTATGAAACACCAAATGATCGGTCAGGTCATTCACCATTATAGAGCGTCCACTGCCCATTGTGTTCTGTCAAATGGTCTAAAAAGCGGACAAGTCGTTGACCTCAATGTTCTCGTAGTCGAGTGATCAATTGACCATACTGAACAGGGGCTGGCTAATGTGCGATCCAGCTTGCCTTTTTTATTACCTCGACAACGTAAGGCATAGTGACAAATTTGTGTGTTCACTTGTAAAATGAATGTAACCAGTGGTAGCTTGAGTGCGTTAAACAATCAAAAAATAGAAGACAGTCATTCTTTTTAAACACTGGCCATATGAATAAACAAAGTTGCGATCTATGTTATGAAAGCTGACTGACATATTGATGCACGCATTTCTCTCCTGACTACCTGTCATACTTGATGAACATTATCGAGACAGGCTCATTTGCTTGTTAAATAAATTGCACATGGACACAGAGGATATTTTTTAAACTCGCATTTAACGTTGCCTCATTTTGACGCTTTGTTTTGCGTTTGACTTTCTTCAATTTCGGAACGTCAATTTGACTAGGAGAATCTTTCTTTCCCATGTAACTGTTCACGTGATATCAATTACCTCAGCAATTACAACGTGGTTTGACTTTAAAGGTTGAAATGGCTTTACTATTTTGAGACCCCTCTACCCCCATGTAAAATAATGGCATAGAAAGTATTGAAATCAAATCTTGATGCTTGGGTGGGGTGTGTTGCAAAGATTCTAAAAATTAACCAGTAATCCGCCAACAGCTACGTTCGTGTGAAATCTTTAGCTACGAAAACACAGTAGGGCCTATTGTTATTTTGGGCTAACTATCGTCACGTTTCTTGGAAATGCGACTCAAGTGTCATCAAAACTTTGTGTAAGACAATAAAGCTACAGGTAACTACTGAAGTCTGCATTATCACCATAGCTTCCTATCTATTTGCAGACGCGTATTGCGTAATATAGCATTTTCTTCTTCTTCTTCTTCTTCTTCTTCTTCTTCTTCTTCTTCTTCTTCTTTTTCTTCTTCTTCTTCTTCTTTTTCATCATCATCTTTTTCTTCTTCATCATCATCTTCTTCTTATTTTTCATCTTCTTCTTTTTTTTCTTCTTCTTCTTCTTCTTCTTCATCTTCATCATCATCTTCTTCTTCTTCTTCATCATCTTCTTATTATTTTTCATCTTCTTCTTCTTTTCCTTCTTCTTCTTCTTCTCCTTATTCATCAGTTTTTCCTTTACCTTCTCCCTTATTTACCTTCATCCTTCTTTTTAATTACTCCCATCCTGCTTTGCTCACACCTGTGCAAAAGCTGGTAATATCGTAGGTACTCTAAGTATGTAGAAATTGACTCTCAGCAAACGCAACATGCGTAGATTGTAATATGGTCTTTTTTTTTAAACTTAAGTAACAAAACAAACAGTGTAACTTTAATTATGTAACGTCTTGTTTGGCACCTAATATCGACGCATTAGTTTCTAATGTGTTTGCTGGCTCCCTCAGAGTGATATTATTTTTGGTATTTTTATTTATTTACCAAACTAAATAAACCTTCAAATGGTGTGTAATAGAGGAAGGCTTTAACCTCGTTGCTTTTAGATAACATTTGCCCAACAACGTTCAGTTTTTTTATTGTTCCTTTCAGCTTTTTCAGTTAGTTTATAATTATACCGAGATTAATATGAGGTCAAAGTATTATATTTGTCGTTGTTTTGGGCTGGAGACTGACCCAATATTGTCAGTGTGCGGATGTAAGACTTATCTATAACTATATCTTTTTCTAGTTTAGTTCATGAGGTTCACAGGTTTTTCTGTAGATTATTTCCTAAACAGTTTCAATATTACCTTAAAAAAGTCTCTCGTAGTTTCCGATCACCGATCCTTCGACCACGGTTTTACCACTCTTTCCCGCTTTAGTAACACTGCGACGTTTCCGGCCAAATGTGTTCGATGTTCGTTGCCGGTTTGGCTTTGTCCGCTTTTAGTTTTGCACATGTCGGGAGAAGAAAAACTGGTGCTGTCAAATTGCCATTTGGCTCAAAGCCACAAGTTCACCGGAGCAGCAGGACAGAGTTTTGTGTGTGTTGGTTTTGCATTTTCTAATGAATATCACATGGTGGAGATGTTTAGCACGCTGTACTTAGATGTGCTTGTTCTGAACCGTATAGAAAAAAAAGAGAGAGAGAGAGAGAGAGAGTACTTTACTTATAAAAGAATCATGAAAAAGAGGATGATATAGAACAAAAAGATAATTAGCGAATTCAATGACAGAGAAATTCGTTTGCGTGTGCCTTCTTCGAATTGCGCACAAAAATGCTGCGTATACCAGATGAATTGAAAGATGTCCACACAGGTGCAAAGAAGTGAAAACACTTGAAGATAAGAACAAAGTCAAACATGAAACTGAGATACAAAATTTTAAGTCAGAAATAAAAAAAAAATAATGTGTTAATATTTGCAAATGAAGAAAAAATTTACAGTTAAAGAAAGAGACACTTAATATGCTGATAAAAAAGTGTGAAATAAACCACACAAAAATGGATTGGGAAGATAAAGGTTAAAAAGGAAAAAAAACCAATGGAAACAGTGAATGAAAAAAGGACGAGCATTGACGTAAATTGAGTGGCATATAAAAATAAGATGTATTGTTACTCACATTCAGTTGTTTTTTTTTGTAAGTAAGGTAAATTGTTATTTGCTCTTGTATTTTTAATGAAGAGAAAAATAAAAAATGCAGGGCGAATAACTTGAAATGGTCAGTTCAATTTAATTTTATTCAGCATAAAATAAAGGAAAAAAATACTATGGCATAGTCACAACATTTTCAGGGTTAAAGCGTTTACAGTTGTATGCTGGGTTTATAAGGTTCGAATCATACTAAGGTAAGGGCAGACATTTCGGGCTTTTCCACTTACAGTCTACTTCTCTTCACTGCTAATTTCATGCCGTTAACCTCAATTTTTTTTAAAATTTAGAATGTGGTGTATTTAATCGGTTTTTAGCAAAGAACCAGACAATCTGTAAGTGATTAGGCGCATCAAATTTTGGCGTATTTTAAGTCTTACATACCTGAAACTGCATCGGGGAATTTGAATCGTCGAAACAGTTTGAAAATTTAATAGCCACTAAACCCTAGAAGCATTGTCGGCTGATCTAATCGGCCGTAATAAAGGGAATTTCCTATTTTCAAAGCTAACACCTAGGCGAATTATAATGCAAAAAAAAATAATTAATATATAACACTTCTATGGTAAAACGATCCTGTTGTCGCTAAATGACTACACATTCGGCTAGAAATTCGCAGTATTTTTTCAACACGGACGAGAGTAAAACAAAGCATTTTTGAAAACTTCTGCGTTGTTGTAAGTTCTTTTAGCCAGGCTTTTAATTTGTTTTACCGCCTTTTCTCTATCCATAGAACAAAAATGAAACCACAGCGGCCTTCGCCATTATCATTTTATCCATCTCGTCTGTCTCTCGAAATTTCTTTCCCATTCTCTTTGTCTGCCTATTTCTCAGTTAGTTCAATTATTTATCTCTAAACCCCACTATATTTGTATTTACATTGTATATTAGTAGGGTTGTACTGGACTTGGTCGAGTAATAGACTGGGCTGGGTAAAGAGTTGTCTTTCTTTTCTTCATGTCGTCGTTTGATTTCGTATTGACTGCATCATTTCAACTCAGAGACCTCGCGCCCCCTCGACGATAACGTATGACGTAATAACACCCATAGGCAGCTCGGGCATTGCGGCAGATGATTGGCTAAAGGGCCATCAGTGCACCTGCTTTTAGGTGGACATCCGGGATTTCTTCCTCGATGGGCTTTGTCCTCCTGAGAGGGCCCGTGGCGCATAAAATCTAATCCAAGTACATGTATTTGTACATTTTATTGTTATCATTTATTTCATTAAACTACTACCCCCCTCCCCCCCCCCCCCCATTTCCCAACACAAACGCATTTTTTTAACAAAGAATGCTATTTAAAACGTGGAATTTTCATTGTGCAGTTTTAAACCATGGACAGATGGTTCATATTTTTCCCTGCAATATTAAGCAGTGTAAATTGTCAAGACGAGCGGCACGGCTTGAGATCACGCCACGTGACAAAGACCACGTGAGGAAGTAAATGATGTACACCTATGTAGTCCAAACGCATTAAAGATAGGTTTAAAATAAACCTTTTTAAAAAGTTAATCGCTTTTTCACTGTTTTTTCTGGCTTTTGTTTTGTTTGTTTTTTATATTAAATTTTTTAACAATGACGAACTTTATTAAATAGTTTTTTGTTCAAAATGGTTTTTATGAAATTCCACACAAATACTGGATTTAAACAAAAACGAATTTTATTGAGGTGGAGTGGTGTTCTGGCAAATCAAGGTGCATTTCAGTGGAAATATGTAATTGCAATGGGAAAAAACAACAATTTCTATTCTTTTTTATGTAACTTTTCTGATTTGTATTTCTTACATATTTCGAAATCAGTTTATTATTTATCAGTTTATTGCTTGTTTCCTGTACTCAATTTTGCTTCTTCATAGGAAAAGCTTCAAAGTCTCTTCAGTTGTAGTATTAGGAAACAATACTGAAGCGATCTTGAGCGATAACGTCGCCTATACTATGTACAATGCAACGTTATTGCCTCTCTTGGCCTAGGAAACATGACGAAATTTATTGGTTGATTTGTTGGCACTATCGACTGCCTCATCGCTACACTGAAAGCCTACCGGGAACAGAAAACGGCTGTAACAGTACATCCTATCTCAGTCATCGCAGACCAGGGTGTGCCAAGATGATCAAAAAGCTTGTCAGCTTTACAAACATGGAATGGTTTAAACAAAACAAAAAATCTCATTTCTAAAGAGTTTAGCAGGTGTCCAGGTTTATAAATACACACGCTGAGCTCAGTTTGTCTTATAACCTTTTGTTCTAGAAGGAGATTTTTTTTTAAAAGACAATTTTTAACTTCTTACAATATCTAGCACAGGATGCAGACCTTTAGTTCTAAGGAAATGAAAAATAAATCCAGGCGTGCTTTTGAAGTTGAATGATGATGGAAAAAATTTTTGAAAGTTTGAATGATAAAGACATAGTTGTGAAAAACTGATAAATTTTGTTTTAAAAAAGCTTTCGTCCGTTAACGTTAAGAATTATGTATTATTATTATTATGCTGATCATGTTAATTGTTGTGTGTAATTTCAAATGCATAGAAGGCCAAGCAGTTTTTTTCATCAAAGATTTAAAATAATTTCCTTAGTTCGATTTACTAGACATGAAACAGAAGGATGCCCTAGATCGTCTGATTTCAAATGATTGAACTTAAAAAAAGATTTTTGGATCTTATGTCCCTTGTGGTCCATTTCTCAGTTCCTTTTGCTAGAGATAAAACATAGTTTTAATTTGAAGGACCAAGCTTGTAAAGATTGTTGGATCTTGTGCCCCTTCTGATCTTACTGCTGATTATAAGAAGGCAGAGAGAGAGAGTTCAACTAGTGTATTTTAACATCTGTTAAGGTCTACTGGATTATGGGCTTTACTGGCTGTAAAATTCATTTGGATCTAGATTAGGCTAACACTTCAATGTTAATCATTTCTACTTACATTTTAAATCAACTTACTGAAAATATTGAACTTTGTCAAAACTTCTCTTTTATTAGGAACAGGTTCTTGGACGGCAGTCTTTAAACGTTTTGAAGAGGTGTAACGGTTATTAGAGATAAGAGTTTGTTTGCATTTCTGTCAACTTTAGAAACATCAAAACTTTAATTTCGTTGCTTTTTTTTTCAAAGTTAGATAAGAAAAGTTTTATTTATCCCGCAGGAATATTTTTTTCATAGTAGTATACATATTAAACAGTAAAGCATAAGAAGAAAAATTTAAAAAAGAAAAATAAACAC
>BMAT01012785.1:6337-22720 GCA_019649035.1 Elysia marginata
CCCATCTCTCCTCAAAAGGCCTACTTGTGTTGAATACATTCCCCATAAATAGGTCTACCCTTAACAATACTCAGTGGCCATTTCAAAAGTCTTGATAATTTGGAGGACACATTTATGTGCATCTTGGCAGTGATAATTGCGTGGAATTTATCTCAACTCTATGAAAAGGTAATCGATATTTTGATGATTTTAAAGTATATAAATACATTATTGAACATAATAGTTAAGAACAAAATCAACTCTTCATGAAGTGGCCTTTTTTAAATAGGACTTTCTGACATCCAACTCATAAGGGCTACCCTGAGACACAATCAAGAGGTTAATTTTTCTTCTGCATCTAAACTTATTACACATATATTCTTGAGATCATGCTTTGGAGGCCTCATGGCTAGTGAACAAAGCAAACAAAATAAGTAGGCCAACAATCACCTGTGTGTATTTCTTTGATTCAACTCATTAACCTTATAGCCCTTAGCAAAGGACATCGTCTGGATTCTATAGTCTATTTTTTCCATTGAAGAATAGATGTTTTCTCTATTTCTTGTTTGATGAAGGCCCTATCCACAAGAAATGGTGAACACAAACGTCACACACTACAAAATAAATAAAACAAAATTGAATGAAAACCTTTCAAAATTAGATTGACTTAACGTGTTTGGACTTCTAAAGGTTTAGCCATCAAAGTATACATGCATATTTTAATATAAAATATGAGGTTCAAAATTTTGCAAAGTACGGTAAAACCTTTATTTTTAAAAATAAGTGACTGTGGACCTCACAAATGCTTGATTTCTGGCGCTTACAGGGAGGAAAACACACCATCATGTATGTCATAAAAAAAGGTAAAAAAGGAACAGAGTTCCCCACAAAAATTTGTAAATATAGCACTTCTACAAAACAACTCTTTGGTCCTATTAAATGAATTATAAAATATCAGGGGTAACTGGCAACAAAAACTGACCCTTCGGGTTTCTTTTTTATACAGAGCAGAAAATTAGTTAAGTAGTGGACAAAGAATTTAAGTGTTGCTGCCTCAAAAACTGATGCTCACACATAATAAAAAATGTGGTCAATAATTTTCAAAAAAAAAATAATTGTTGTGCCTCCTAATTTTTTTCATGGTCACTGCGCCCTGCTTGCAATTTAGCAAAATAGGGAGATTTAGCAAACAGTACAAAACTGAATGAATTGACACCAAATTATTGAAAAAAAAGTTTTAAAAACGTTTTTGTAACAGTATGAAGGGCAAGCTGAACAATAATGCTGATAAATCAATGATAGTTGAGGAGCAATTACAGTATACATATCGATTGCTTTGCCGTTCAACACCAAACACTGAAGAGAAAATAAAATTGGGCTGCAGTGACCAAGAACATGAAGCAAAGTCAACATTGGTTTAGAGACTACGTAATATAAACATACCATACAGCAACATTAGGACAGCTTCTGCAACAATGTGATATCTGCAACAATCACAAAAGATGTCTTGTAAGAATAGGTGTAAAATAAAAGTGTGGTTTACTCACATTCACACGCAACTAGAAGTAAAAGACTTACTAAGATTAGTTTCCAAATCCCATACAATTTACAAAATGATCAATTAGATTTTTAACATTTACATAGTAATAGAAATCTTTAAAAGCACAAGGCAAAACCTTTTGAGACACAAAACTTTGATACATAATACTAAAATAGATATATGTATAAAATATAAGCGCTACAATCCTTCAACTGTACATAAACGGAGTACATAACATATTAATATTTAACATTTACACATATTTACTGGATACAGACAAAACCTAGGCATAAAACTGTACACAATCAGATCATTACCGTAGGCATCATATCATAAACCTAAAAAGAAAAAGATGATTTAAACAAAAGTTTTGATCAATTCGAGAGAAAAATTAGGAGAAAAAGGAGTATAACAAATTACTATAAGCAATATACCCTGTGGAAATGATATACAGTAACGTAGTTTTGGTAAACTGTTAACTTATTTAGGAAATCACCATGCAAACCATCACTCCTCATTTCAATTTAAGAAGACAATTGATTCTTACAGACCAAAGCACTTGTAAATGGTTACACATGTAATAGTAATATGTACATCGCATACATAATTTGAGTTTGAGATAATCAGAAAGTATAGTTTCATTGAAGGAATGTCACATCCTACACTCCCTAATTCAGGGAATAAAACTAACAGTTATGGTTATGATAATCATAGAACATAATCTTCTGCTTTATTTTGTTTTGCATTTTTAAAAGCAAATTCATCGCACAGTAAGAAAAAAAAAGTCATTAAGTTGTATGCATAAGATTATTTGCCTGAGAAAATGTAAAAGCATACAGCTTAAGTTATCTCACAACTTTTTATCTTTTTTTTACTCAGTCAATGCAAGTTATTGCAAGTAAAAAAAAAAGAGAAGGGGTTTAAATGTGGACTTGAAAATTTATTATCTCTGTATCTGGGGTTTGAAGGAAAGACCCCCTTCCTTCCAAAATTAATGGTTTTAGGCAAAAATATTGTAACTGGCAACATACATAGTTTCAGTTAAAATTACAGCTTACAGTGATGTAAAAAAAGTCAAAAATGAAATTTTTATAATACCAAAAAAATCCACAGCTACGACCAAGTCTAACCTTGCAAAATGTTGAAAAAAAAAAAAAAAAAAAAAGGACTAGAGAGCACAAAAAAATGCTTGACAATAAATTGTAGCTCAAATAAAACCATGTTGATTCACATCCATTACACTAATATGAATACCACTATACATAATGAAAAACAATCTCTTAACTGCTCCAACAAACAAAAAAATATAGAGTGGCGAATGCTTTAAAAAATAATCTTAGATATGTCACAACTTGGCTAACAGAGATCGGAAAAATGGTGCAGAACGATTCTCAACCTTACTCATTTTATTTATCAGAGTAACACTAACAGTAGTTTCCAATCAAATACACCACCAACGTATGTGTGTATGTTCCATCTTATTCCATAAGTGTAAACCTGTAATACTCAAACCTATCATTGATTTGACGTTAGAACACACATATTCACTCTGTCAGAAGCAAGATCTTTACCAAAACAACCAGCCATAATGATTGGATATGAAATTTAAAGAGATATTTTATAACTCACTTGATTAAAGAAACCTACTACTAGTATGAATCAAAAGCCAATAAAATTTTTGTATGATTTCAAAGCATCAATTTATATAAAGTAAAATATAAAAGCTGATAAAAGATAAAGAGAAAAAAAAAACAGCAAAGGACTGATTGTTTTCAGTTTTAAGAAAAAAATCACAATGATCAAAACCAAAATGTACACCATAAAAAATCTTGAGGTATTTGAAGTTGACTAATTCATCTGCTTCACACACAGAGATGAAGAAAAATGAATGGGAGGAATGTATCTAAGCTTTTGAGAGTGACAGAGAAAAAAAGGGGTAAACTTATTACTCCAACAAATAATTCTCATCCAGATAGGCCTTTGTTCCCATAAATGTATAGAAATTAGATCTGAGGGTGCATTAGTCATGTCCAAATAATTTGTACCTGGATAATTCAAACTTTACAGAATACCAATTTTCTCTCTCTTTGGTAATGTATGCAGGTAATTTGAATTTCATATCATTCGAAATTAAATTTTGTTCAAGATATTCAAACTGGACTGGACGTGCCAGGTTGAGAAACATTGTTACGGTAACTCAGATTCAATTTAACAGGATTTGAATGGCAAATCAATTTGATTTCAGGGTCCACAATACAGTCTCACCATATTATAAAGGGACAGACAACTTAAGAAGTAAAATTTAACAGAAAAATTGATAAACGATGGAATTTGTTGATCCTCTAGTGTAAACCCATGAAATCCAAACTGAAATTTTCATGCCTTAAATGGATATTTTGAAATAACAATGAGACAAGTGGTTCAACTTTTTTAATAAGTGATAGGTCCGATGTATGGTAAAGGACAAAACTCAGTGAGACAATTGCATTGCACTCATTAAACATATTTTTTTTTACTTTTATTCTGATATCTGACACAACAAAGCAATAGGTATAATATGCTAGACTATTTGTTAACTTTGAGATAATTACAGTTTCAGCAGACTTGAAATCAAACCAGCTTTCAGGGATGCAAGAAGCTCATAAACACTTGTAAATTGAAAAAGCGAGACCATTATAAGAACCCCTAAGGGTATATTTGTAGTTTGTCATCTTTTGTATGGACAAAAAAAAAAAAAACATCTACAAAAATAAATCACTGAAATGGAAATCAAAACCAGATAAGCTTGGTTGACATCTTGTATTTTTTATTTGGCTAAATTTCATGCTTTTCAACTAGAGTAGAGAGAAAGGCAGAGAAACGTAGGAGAAAAAATTGGAAAGCTTGCATCCCTGAGCTTTATATGCAATAGTAATAACACAACTGAATTATCAAAATCTCAAAGGCAGTATACACCTAAGATTAGATAAGATGTTTTATCTGAAAATTCAAAAGGACTTGGCTGTACCGGTATTTCCAAGATTTCCAAGACACAACATAAACAATTTTTTATATAAACAGACATGAGCAAAATGATAAATTTGCTTATTTTAAGTACAGACAATTCATATATTTTAAACAACAACTTGGACTTGCAATAATATGGCAAGGTAGAAAGAACACCTTGCATTTTCAACACATCCTGAGTTAGTTTTTTTCTTTATTACTATTATTTGAAAGTAACAAATTCAAGCATATCTTTTCATCTAAAATTAAAAATGAACTGGAAAAGAGCAACCAAAGTTCTTATTCCCAAAACAATTCATCAAGTGTTGTAAAACAAAAGTTAAAAAAAAGCTTTTACATAAAACGACTAGCTTTACAAGGTATATAATGAATCAAGAGGTAACTTAATCACAATCTTGTAAACACTCTGCTTTTTTGAGCATCACATACACTAAATGGTTTAAACAAAATTCACAGGATTAAACTGTTGTGTAACACTATTGAGATACTGCTGGTGTTCGGCTTTACAAAAAAAAGTGTTCATCTGGCACCCAATATAAAAGCGGGTAAATTATTAAATTTTTTTTTTACCACTTATGGCATTAAAACACTTATAGTACACACTAGATATTAGGAGGGGAGAGTGGGTCATAAAAATAAAGAAGAATGTAATATATATTCTAGTGTGATCCACTTATATTGACATTCTTTCCGAGATAAATAAATGTATAAACTATGATGTTGATAAATAAAATATAAAGAAAAAAGAAAAAATAAGTGGAGGTCAATGACGCTGGTATTAATAATAACTAATCACTTTTCACAGAAAACAAGAATAAATTTGTTTTGATGCGTTGTTAGTCTTTATTTTTTTAATTTTCAATAAAGCCAAAACTAGCTTGTTCTTTATTACTTCTTATGTCTTTTTTTAACCATTTTAGTACTCAGCATGTGGATAAAGCAAAAAGGCAGGGGAAAAGGTTGACTTAAGAGGATTGTTTAGTGAGATTTGAGTGATAACACTCTGGCATAGCAAAACATGTCGATACATCAAAACAGATAAAGTTGCTGTCGCTATAAGTGGACTATATTGTACTTTAAAAATGCAACCAGTTAAGGCTTTGCCTGGCTTGTATCTTTCATTTTGGCAAAAATGCTGCAACACCTCCAACTTGGTACATGTATAAACTGCAGTGGAATCTGGATAAAGTCAACATCTTGGGACCGAAAAAAGATGTTGACTTTAAGCATGGCTGACTTTATCAATTTCAAAAAAGAAGTTGACTTTAAGCAAGGCTGACTTTATCAATTTTCAACAGGGGGCTCGAGGATTATGTTTTAAAAAAAAAGGTGAACTAAGATTTGAAGATGCCCAATTGTAAGCAAAATAAATTCCCACCAACTAAGTAAACAAGTTGAATCTATTTGCAAGTTAAGAATGCACTTTTTTCTCGTAATTTTGCAAGAGCGAAAATGAATATATACTGGTAGTATAGTAGACTTAACGGACCCTGTGGTTATAACATAGAGCAATCTGTAAGAGTTAGATAATTTCAAAGAGTGCAGCATGACCCCTAGGAAGATACTCGGAATGGGTCGGTGTGTACACAACATTAAATTTATTGGACTTGTGTGGCGAAACGGAGAGGAGTGGGAGAATCATAATTGAACTGCCCCAATGAACAGTAGTAACTGCTTTCTGTCCAGCCAAACTAGCCCTCCACCTCTCCCCAAAGAGAGGCCAGTGGGCCCAGGCAGGCAAGCATGTGCTGCACAGTATCATAAATCAGGAATAGAAACAGAATGCCCACTCACCCACCTCTGCTTTTCCCTTTGTCTCTCCCAAGACCCACTTAAACAAAGAAGAAAAAATGGGACTGTTGCGAGGTGTTGACTTCTTGCAGATTCCACTGTATTACTTAAAACTTCAATGTGTGTATTGGAATAGTGACACTTTTTTGAAATATTTAAGACCCCCCTACCCCCCCTCCCCAAAAAAAATTATAAAAATGCTCTTCAGGAATGTTCACTAAGCAGAATTGATTTAGGAAAGTGCCCTGAGGCAAGACTAAAATTTTTTTTTTAACTTTAAATGATTGGGGCACAAAAACATATAAGATTGACATCCATCCACTCGTTTTTCTTCATAAAATTTTTGTCGGTGATAAAAGTCATAATTGTTGGTATGATTTAATGACATTATAAAGTTATATGCAGCATTTTGAAAAACCTACCATGAGCAAAAGAAGAAAAGTAATTCCAAAGCATAGGTTATTAGCCTTAAAGCATTACTAATAGATGTAAGAATTCTTATAGCAAAAAAAAAAAAATTGTGGAATTCTTTTTGAAATTAGATACTTTACAACTTGACAACAAAATTAGAAACTCCGGATTTCGTTTGTTTGGATTTCTAATACAAAACTTGCAGCATGAATGATGATGTTAACAGATAACCTACTTACACATAAGACTTCAAAATACTTATAAAAGAAACATCTGAATATATGTGATAAAAGGAGTGACAATAATAGCCATATTCTTTTTTATTTTTCAGTATCTTGTTGCAATTTAAGACAACAAACACAACAAAAAGTTAAACTCCTTTAACAGCATATATTCTTCTCCCCAAAATTGACTTAAAATCTAAGCACTTAAGCAATAAATTGAAAATTGAGAATTGGCTTTGCCAATACAACAGTTTTTGTTTTTAATTGCTGATGCTTTTTATAAAGGCAAGCATGAATTATTTCTCATCTCTATAATAATTTTAAACGCTACGGGTACGTCAATGAGACATAGTTCTTGATACATTGTTCAGAGTTCTCAATTTGTAAGACAGATATAATCAAAACTAACTTTGAATCTTTTCAAGATACACAGAATTTAGACCTGAGAAAGGGGGAAATGTAGTAACATTTTTGCTGAACTTTTATAAAAAAAGACCTTACAGAAACCTGTATGCTACAAAACTTTTTAAAAAAACTGGAACAAAAAGAATGAAGCTAATGAATACATCAGAATTCTCTCTTTTCCAAAGACAATTATTTCGCTAGTATAAACAGTTCTCTTGTCACTTTTGATGACTATAAGTCTCAAGTAAGTTGCCATTTAGTAAAGAAAGCTCTTAAGCAAAAGTAAAAATTTAAAAAATAAAACTGGAACTTTCAAATCAAGGTTTGATTGTTTCAATTCTTACAAATTGAGCTTTACTTTTTCTTGTTAGATTCCAACCAACAATTCCGGGATTAAATCTTGTTCATTTATATTATAGCATCTAAAGTCAGTTTATAACTATAAGTGGCCTATAGACTCACGTATTTGTTCTCAATCTGTTTCACTTCTCAAAAGCAATGTGTGGGTTAAGATTAAAACCCACTGAACATAAATTCCCAGCCAAGAACCCACAAAGTGTCTGTCAGTTTAAATTCTGTGTATGTGAGGATGGGGTGAAAGAGGCAGGTATCTAGGGAAAACAATCGACTGAGTGAAATCAACTTGTATAGTATCCAATCCCTTTAAATCAATTTTTTTTTCGCATAGCCTAATACAATTTAATGACCATTCACTACTGTTAAAACAAAGCATTTCTTTTATATTTCACCCTGTGCTTTATCTTGCTTCTGAGACACAAGCTTTGTGATCATGAACTGGAAAGCAGAAGCTGTCTTTTAAGGCACAGAGGAAAAATTGGACCAATTTAAAATTGCAATGCAGGAGTCAAATATAGCCAGAACTTTGATTTCACCATAGTATAAAAATTTTTTGGGTCCTACCAACTGTTAAAAATTTTTTTTTAGATGAGATAAAAAAAATTCAATTAGGGGGCAATATAAAACCAGGTAAGGCCAACTTGAAATAAAAAAAAACAAACCCAAAAAAACAGTGCCCTTTCCTTTCAGTTTCACCAACACAATTGTGCTTATCCTATCTTCTAGTAAAGAGCAGTCAAAAGAAGCATTGATGTGTGCATGGATGGAGGTTATGAGGTTTCTGTAAGAAATGAACGCCCCATTAAAGAATCCACAAAGGCTACAACTTTTATAAGAGCTCTTTGGTGCATATTACACATCCTATGGCTCTCACCACATACCAGGGTACTGATACATTATTGCCACCCAGTCAATACTTTCAGACACAAAGATAAAAAAAACTTACACTAAAAGTAAGGTACAATGTTGAATTAAAAGCATAGAATTATAGTCCAACGTGTCAACACAGTTTCAGGTATCTTTCAACAAACAAAAAAAAAAAAACAAAAAACAAAAAAAAACCCAACCACTAATTTGCCTTACTAAAAGGGCATTTTCATAGACATCATAAAATTTTGCAACGTCTCTTGATAAAACTATTTTAAAGCTTGAAGCTTGAATACTTGCGAACGAAAAAAAAAAACAAGAAAAAAATAGTGAAGTAAAATATGCTCTTGGTACTGTGAAACATGGCGCACAGGTTTCACTTTTAGGTTGCCTTTCAACAAAAGAAGCTATCTACAATAAATGGTTTATTATTGGCAAAAATGAGACCAATATCATGGTAACCAGATAAACTTTTTAAAAAATACTCTCAAACATCAAAATCAAATACATGTTAAGGTACACTATGTACAAATATCTTATTCAAGCATAGAGGAGAAATGTTCAGATAATGGTTTTCTGTTACAATTTCTGTACAGTAGAGGTATACCTTAGTTGCAGATGTTAAAAAATGGGCTAAAAATTCAAACTGGTAAAAGTTTATCAACATTACAATTACATGATAAGAGACATTGGAAATAAAAAAAAAGTTAACACTCTTTATGGTGTGAAGCTATTAAAGTATTGCATTAACTACAATGATCCCTATGAAATTATGGTTTTGTAACAGGCTGTGAAGACTGCTTTCATTTAAATGGGCACAAGTCCTTTTGTCTGATTTTGTAAACAGAAATACATTATAATGGTGTAGAGAATATCATGTGGAGGTTCTAGAAAATAAGAATCAATTTTAATTTTACCGACACTGGCAAGTAAAAAAAAAAAGGGTTTTGATAATGAATCAGTGCATAGAAAATATTCTCAAATTGTCCTCTTTTAAGATAAGTTAGAAGATATAATGACAAATCAAAAGAAAAAGCAACTATTAATTTTTCCATGTTGTTGACAAAAAATAATGACAGTCTCAAATATTTTCACTTCAGCTAAAAAGCAGGAGAATATATAAAGCAGCAAGTCAGGGCTGGTGACACCTCAACTCAGTATTAAAGCTTTTGAAATTGAGACCCTAAACATTTTGTGGAGGAGGGGAGAGGTATTAAATTGGTTCCAATTGAGAATGAGAAGAGAGCATAAAGTTATCGTTCTTGCCCACAAGCAAGTGACTTCAAATAGGGAGTTTGCCAACAGGAACGACAATTTGCACTCTTACCTCATTCCCATTTCTACTGTAGAATAAAATGCATGGTCAGTGTAAATTACACTTGGTTCTACTATTTCTATAAGAGTTTGAAGACCAGCTTGAGTTGTATGAACCAAATTGGTATGAATTTTGGCATCATGTATTCATATTAAAAGATAAAAAAATATGCCACAACTTTTCAGTAACAATTTTATGCCAAGCCCTTGATTTTTCTAGCGATGTATAAAAATTCAGGCACAAGGCTACAACCATTAGAAAGTCAAAAGCTTGACCATTTTTACCTTGCAAATGCATGTAAAATTATATTATTCTTTAAAAGTTTAACTCAAGAGCATTTCTTAAAACTAATTCAGCCAAGTTTCATTTAAATAAAAAGGAAAATAGGGAACGAGAATAGCGCACAAAACTATTGTTCTTGCCCGCAAGCAATTGACTTCAAAGAGGGAGTTTGCCAACAGGTATGATTATTTGCGCTCTAATCTCATTCCCAATTTATATATATAAAAAAAGAGAATAGTAAAAGGTATTTTGTGATGAAATAGTGTTTTAAAATCTGTTACAAACCCATGTGCCAATATATGCAGTGGAAGCCTTCACTACTGAACCTTATCAATAAAAACTACTGCTATTAAGTGACTTTAAATTAACCCCTGAACTAAGTTCCCCCCCCCCCTCGTAAGACCCATTGTACCAACGATTTTCCAAGTCTTTATTCAGGGGTTCCTGTGTATTGGGAATGAGATTTAGAGCCCAATCGTTCCAGTTTGCAAACTCCCACTTTCAAGTCAATTCCTTGCGGGCAAGAATGATAATTTTGTGCTTTATTCTCATTCCCAATTCTATTCAGTATTCTAATAGAATTAAGAGTTTTGAAGAAAAAAAACACCCTTTGATAAGTGAGGCGTATCTAATTCTAATAATGGCATGTCTGGTAAAAGATGTGGCACCAGGGAACAGTATGAAAAACTTTCAACAGTTTCTTTCTATGTGATAGGTTTGACATGCGTTTTGCAGCAATGCCAAACCCCATGTGTGTATGTCTGACGGCTATTGATTTACTCAGGTAGCCTAGCAAAACATGACTTCGTTATTCAATGAACCTCTGTTAGTCTTAAAGAAACATGTCAATATCAATCTGCATTTAAGGTTCTGATAACTTTGCTATTAGTTTTTTTAAACACTTCATCTTTGCAAATGTGTGCAATATGGTATGGGGATCTAGAGACTTGAACATATTGGCTCAACAGCAATTTAAAAAAAAAAATGGTATCTATAACTAAGATACTTAAACATTTGATAAATGCCCTTTTCACTATTTTAAACTTTTTCTCCCGCACACAGGGATACAACTTCTATGCATTACTACCAAGTAAGGATAGGGGCTCCTCATCTCTTTTTCTTAACAAAGGTGCTATTGTGAATGTGAATGCCCCCCTTGCTAAAATAAGCCAGTTCTAGACTTAATTTAAAAGCTTTCGTGGCAAATCTTAAGAGTTATGATAAGAACTTGAATCTAACTTTTGTTCCACTGCAAGCTACAAATTTATTAGGGCTGCGGGACCCATTTCAACAGTAGGCTTACTTACTAGGGGAGAAAAGTGCTACAGCTTTTTTAGTTCAAGGTTTAATTGGCAGTTAACAGTTAAATTAAAACTTAATACACACAGATTTTAAAAATGTTATGATTCCCTGTGGGAGAAAAAGTTATCAATTCACCCCAAATGAAACATGTTGAAATCACCAATTAAATTATCTTCCAATAAAAAAATCCTAGTTTAAAAACCTTATCACTTATAATGATTTTGAGTAAGCTGTAGTTGACCATAAGGTCTTTTAGGTGCTTAACAACATAGGTGAAAGCACAAGCTGATACTGATGGTTAAGCTCATCAGTGCACAACCTGCTGAGAAATCATACCCTGCAGCACTCATACGGTTGAGTTTCTGCTTTAGTATACCATGTTTCATGAATGCAAACAACTAATCATAAAATGTATATTAAGTACACTCTGGAGGTTTGTCGGGATAGTGAGTGCCATATGGCATGTCCTTTGCTCCCATCTGGCTAGTGCTATCATACATAGCTGCCATACCTGCATGCATGCCCATCTGATCTGCAGAAGAGTTGCCCATCATACCACTCATGTGTGGGTTGAACATACTGCCCATCTGAGAAGGGATCCCACCCCCAGCATGCATCCCCCCCGCACCCATTCCAGGCATACCAGAACCTGCTCCCATACTTGACATCATATGTGGAGGATAACCAGATGAAGCTCCTGGGTAGTTTAGAGCCATACCTGGTCCACCATACGTTCCTGCCATGGTCATCCCTTGGCTCACACCATATGGATTCATAGAACCCATTGCTCCTCCATGCATGCCCAAGGGCATTTGCTGAGCGTGAGAACTTGGCACACCACCGGCCATGCCCTGCATGGGTCCTCCGCCTCCCATGTGTGAATTGAGAGAGCTCATGTGAGAGTTGATTTGAGGTGAACCTCCCATGCCTTGGTTTGCCAAGCTGCCATGAGGATCAGATGTTGTACCTTGCAGACCTGGGGAACTGGACATGGGCAGGCCACCCATGCCTATATGACGGTGGCCCATAGGCATTTGAGGCCCGCCAGGTGCTCCTAACATCTGTGCTTCAGAGAGGTTGTTCTGAGGATTTCCCGATGAGATTGGCAAAGAGCTTGGAGAATTTCCTTTGGAGAGCTCTGAACCTTGAGACCCTGTTTCACTTTGTGAATTGTGAATGCCATTCTCAGGACCCGATGTACCACTGTCTGTTGGATAAGAGGGAATGCCATTGGTACCCATCTGACCCATGACGCCTTTGTTTTCATGGGATACTTCTGAATTGATTTCTCCTGAGTTAGAATCTTTACCCCTGTCGATATCTTTATGTTGGTCAGAAACTGAGCTACTGTTGCCAGCAGGAGACTGGGATGGAGGAGCTTGGGGCCCACCTTGTTGCTGGGCTGGAGACTGAGAGCAGGAGGAGTGAGCTGGGGATGACTGTGTGCGGGATGATGCGTGTGCAGGAGAAGATTGATTGCGTGATGTAGATGACCCGTGGGCCGGGCTCTGGTGAACCAGAGCTCCTTGGTGGTTGCTGGACCCTTGAGCTGGTGAATGGTGGTAGGATTGCATGGGTGGTGACTGGAAACCATAGTGACCAGGAGACTGCTTGTTGTGGTATGGATGTGAGTGATGGGGAACATTACCCATAGGACCTGATGCAGATGATGAATGAGACAGGGAGGGTTGTTGGTTGGATGGTTGATAAGGAATACGCCCATACCGAATGACATCAATGACACCAATTTCAGTCAACTGTTTTATAGCTATGTCTGCCCACCCCTTATTAGCGGCAGGATTGATGGGGCTGGGGTGCATCAGACATTCCAATGTGACACCATTGAATTCATCTGCAGCCAGAGCTTTCTGAGCTTGAGCTAGAGCGTACTTGCCTATGCATATGACGTACTTGCACTTTAATAGACGAACCACATCTACCAGAGTAGCATTACAAAGTGTATTTATTTGATCAAGAACAGATGAAGTCAGCTGAGGCGGGGTCACATTTTTACCTCCATCAGTGAGAAAAGCAAACGGGCAGAGGTTGTGTACAAAACTTGTTCTAAAGAAGTGTTCTGGTGTGTGACATAGAGTGCGAAACAGCTGCCAGAACCGGCCTCCTGTGACTTCTGATCTAGAGCACTCTAGCCCCACAACTCGCCGCTTAGGATGCTCCAGTACAGGTTTCAGCACCTCACCATCAATTTGCAACCATTCTTTGACAATCGAACACTCCCCAAAGGGTACGCCATTTTGAGACATACCAAAGGGACCTGGGTTCATGCCTACAAAAAGAATGTATTTTTCCCCGGTGCAGAATCTCCTCACAAATTTCATGTGAGAATCAAAAGCATACTCAAGAGGGTTGTACACATACTGAATCTTTCCTGGAAGGCTAACTCGGGACAGTTTCTCACACAATTCTCTCTCAAATGATACATATCTATCTGCAAAAAATTTTGGAGTACCAGGTTCAGCATTGGATGTGAACAAGTATATTCCCCTTTGAGAGTGAAAGGAGGCTGGATCCCTTGGTGCTGGTGTAGGGGGCCGTTCAGATTCTTCTGGTGCTTTCTTTGGTTTTTTTGGCGCAGGGCTATGGGCTCTATCATCCAAGAATGGAGGATTTCTCATCATGCCAGACTGAAGGGGGTGAGGTGGAAATGTCCGACCAGGAGTAGCTCCAGGAGGTAGACCTGGAAAGTAAGGTGCTGAGAGCTGGCGATATCTGTACCTTTCTAATTCCTCTGAAGACATAAGATCTGCACTGTCCTTGAGGGGGAAGCCTGGGATCGTGGGGCCCCAACCCATGGACGGGTGGTAAGGAAAAGGCATTTGACCAGGCTGACTGTTAGAGTAAAGGCCCATAGCTGATGACTGCATGAGCTGGGAAGATGAAATTCCACTCATGTAACGGTTGACTCCGTCTAAAGAATTGGATGGAGGAAAACCACCAACCTGATTGTAGCCGTACATAGGGTAACCATAGGACTGTGCAAAAGGTGAGAAAGGAGCTCCTCGCCCAGGATCTGTACTGCCTGTACCACCAAAAGCTTGAGCATATGGGCTGCTGGATATGCTGCTGGTAATAGTGCTTGGGGTATACAGGGATGTTGAACTTGAGAAAGCTGGTGATGATGACTGGTGGTCAGAGGTTGGCGTACCAGAGAATTGGGCATGGGGAGACGAGGCAGGGAGATTCTCTCCAGCAACACCAGGGGAATGAGATGATGTACTTGGCCGTGCTAGGGGTGTACTTGGAAAACCTAGATCTGGCATTCCTGGATAAGTCTGGCCATATCCTGCATAAGGGGATGCTAAGTTAAGATTGGCAGCAGACAAATCGCTGGGTTTGGGATATCCAAGCATGCTCTCACCCGTCAAACTGCCCATCCCTGGAGCAGCAGAGCCTCCAGTAGCTAAACTGCGCATGTCCGAAGAGAAGGGGTGTGCGTAAGGATCAAGCGAAGCTGGCAAGCCAGTATGCTGAGAGTATGCGTCCCACGGACTTGAAGACATGTCTGTTTTCTCTGCTGAACAAACTGCTTCAAAAGATCATCAGTGGCTATTTTTTCTTATAAAAAACAAAGGTCGTACTTTAAATAGTAAGAGCGCAAACAAAGAACATGACTGCTAGTGAAGTCACAGCCAGTTTGAGGGTCGTCAACATCTATAACTTCACTCACTAATTTTCAAAGCCTTCTTTTCACTTTCACAATACGGCCGCAGACATCCCTGATGCAAACAATTCAATACTTTTGTCCAACAGTCTGTACTGAGTTTTCTTGGAATGGATTCCCCTTGGCCTGTGGTAAGAGTCCTGCCACTTCACTTGGATCTGAAAGTCGAGACAAATCCAGATGTTATCATTGTTGCTTTTTTTATTCTGAGGGGTAGGGGGAGTAAATAAGAAAAGGCACCACTGACTTGGCTATTACTATCTGACTTGAATAAGAGCTGATGAAGATAAATCTAACCAAGTATTGAAAAATGCACATACACAAAAAATTCTTTCCACTTCTAAGAAACAGCTACAACAATGACCTGCACAAAAGGTATCAGAAAGTTTTACTTTATTGAAAATTTAAAATAAACTCCACAAAATGAAAACATAAAACTTGCAGCCATATTAATTATGAAATGCAATTATTTCTACACAGCAAATTTAAGAAAACAGCCACTCCATACCAGGTAACTTAAAGTAAGGCAGGCCTAAATTCTTAGCATACTGTATTCAACTTTGGATGAAATGACAACGTGAAGTCTAGACCTGGTTTTTCTCCATGTAAAGAAAAATAGTGAAGATTACTTAATCAAGTTAATGCAGTGAAAACATCAATATATTTAAAATTCATGGCATAATCATAATGTTTACACCAATCAGATGCAAAATCATGTTGAGTTGAGTATGGCACCCTCCATGTTACATGGATGTAGAAAGCTAGAATTTCTTTTCTGGGTTCACTAGAATCTTTATTTTAAAGTAAAAAAAAAAAACACCTTTTAAACTAATCAGAGAAAAGGAACCTGAAAAAGAAGAGACATTGAATTTTGAAAAACCTAGAAATTGGAATCAACATAGGCTACACTCTGATCTGAAACCATTGTTCCACTCTCTCCCAGAATCGATCAAATACTTTTTAGCCATCTTTTCCTGATATTTAAGAGCAGCGATGTTGTTTTACTACACAAATTCTTATTCTAAAAAATTTCAGACCATTTTGAGATTAACTTTTTTTTTGTTGCGCCTCATTTTTCAGCAATAGCTTTTTAAGTTTTTAAGCTGTTTTTTATTTTTACAATGGGAACTCAAAATTGGGTAATCATAACAGTTAAAATTTTTTTATTGCCCAGATTTACCACTGAAATAACCAAATAACAACATTAGCACAAAAGGATTTC
>BMAT01012797.1:22155-32426 GCA_019649035.1 Elysia marginata
TGACCAAACTAAAAAAAAACCATGGATGGAATCAGTTAAAAGTTCAATTTTGTTCCCACAGGTATCAAATTATCTGAACTGGACTGTAATTCATAAGCCTACAAAAAGACAATGTCACGTTTTCACAAAACTCTTAAACCTAATCCAAAAAGACCTTTAGATGCAACGGTTACGTAACACACACTGGCAAACAAACTACAAAACATGTTAGATATATGTAATGCCTTTGAAAAGTTGCTAACGACAGCAGAGAGTAAGGACAGACTGTTTAATTATATACAGATTAGGCCAGGTGGAGGAGTTGGACATGGTTTGGCCTAATATTAGCCGAGCAAGTCAATTTAAACTTGAAAGCGAACAAAAAGAATTATGAATATCTGTATCCATCATTAGATACAGGGTTCATCTTCACAAAGTGTCAGAGTAAGGCCTTTAAATACTCAAATCCGATAACTAAAATATTATTATTAATTCACACACTAACCACAATAAATTGATATAACTTATGGTCTGTAGTTCTTTTTAATCATTATATTAGCAAAATTCTTCTGTCTTCACCATTTTACATATCTGAATATGTCTGTGATGTATGACTTACAATCAACACTGACGGTCATTTCTGTTTCTGTGACTCCATGAATGTTGGACGCAGTACAAGTGTATGAGCCAACATCTTCTCTACTTGCCTAGTAAAAAAAAAAAAATTAGGTTGCAAAAGCATTATGATTATCATCTTTTTACAATGTTCATAAAAGCAAGTTGGCCTCTAAATTAAATTAATTAGGCTTATTATTTTGACACTAATCCCTAAAATATGTTTGATTTATTCAATATGAGAAGAAAATTTGAAAATGATGAGGGTGATTCCTTGACAAATCTTTCCTAAGCAGTCTTAAAGGCAAGAGCGGCACCCATCTGAATAGGGGTTGTAGGGGTCTTATGCTCAATTTTACCTTTTTCTCAACACAATGCTACTAGTTTTTTCTTCCTAAAACACATATAAGTATTTTTAAAAATAATTTTGAAGATAAGGTCAAAACGCTATATAAGTACGTTATTTTAATAGGAAAAATCATGGCTTCAGCACATAGTTTAAGCTGTCACCCCTATTATAAACCCTAGCCTGCAGTGTACTTTGGGAACAGTCCACTTTTCAAGCGTTCAATATCAACACAAACGCCGAACAGGGTGAAGGCCATTCATATTCACAGGAATATTTTTCTATAGTCTGTTTATTGCTACATTCAGACTCTAAATATAGGTTTTGCCCTTTTTACACATCTAAACTTCGTCATACTGACAGCAAGTATACTGTGGGTGGCAACTGGTGAGGTGACAGAACACTGCTGGATGAACTGCTTGGTTGGTTGTTTGGAATTTTAACGTCTCTTTTCAACTACAAGGTTATATCAGAGACGGCACTTGGGACAATTGAAAGCGTGCTGCCACACTGTGATGTAAGGAGCACTGCATACACCACACCCAGTCACATTATCCTGACACCGGGCCGACCAGACTTAGCAATAAATCCATAATGCCAGACACCAGGCGGATCAGCTACTAATACCAATTTTAAAGTCCTTGGTTTGACTCGGCCGCGGATCGAACCCGCACCTCCCTATCTCTGAGCAAGTGTCTTTACCGCTAGGCCACAGAGCTGGTAGGATGAACTGCAGATATGCATGATACACGCGGAGGGTAGAAATACACAGTTGCATAGCATCAAATATCAGAATTCCTTCTGTTTAACTTCCTTTTCCATTTTTTCAAAATGTCTTTTTTTACATATATCTTTGTATACCTCCACAAGTTCTCAAGCAATTCACTCCAAACTTCACCAACTAGTCAGAAGCTTTTTTTTCAATATTTTTGTTTTACAAATGTTTTGTTAAGAAAAAAGTACTTTTTGGCACTTTTATCTTTTATGCAAACTCAAAAAATGTACAAAAAATCTAAAAAAGCAGCTTCGAAAAAATGCTTCTGACAAAATGTCTAAAGCGTCTGTAACAAACGATTGCTTTTTTCAGAATGCAAATCCATTGTTTAGCTTTCGACTTATAAACATCTAAACTTTACTATTTATATCCAATATTACGGCTACAACAGTCAGTTTCCATGACAACCAAACATTGAAAATGACTAAATAAACGTTTTTTTATGATTTTTTACCCACAAACATTATTTAGAAACACAAACATTAGATACTATTACAAAAAGATAAAAAATGCCTCTGGCTGCCGCACTGACCCTTATAAGAGTTAGGGTGCTATGCTCAAATGAAAGATTGAAGAAAAATATGAATTTAACAAATCTACAGTTTTGCTTATGATTTTGAACAAAGAAAATAGAAATTCTAAAGATTCATTTTGTAAGGAAAAACGTAAAAGTTATAAAATTATTCTGAGACATCTTGTAGTAAGGATGTTTAAGTTTTCCGGATAATAAATTGTCACCTTACTTGAATTTTTCTATGCTGGCGGCAATACATCGTTCGGCAAATTTGACCTATTTAGACAGACGACCGATTTATCAGTCCAGGTATATTTTGTTTCGTTGCTTCCATGTTTCAAGTTTTCAAGTAATTATTTTATTGCTGAACAAAAATTAAGACTAAAGGTAATAAAATTTCCCATGCATGTTTGTTTTGAAGCCATTTTTTGGTGCGAAATCAACACACTCAGTCCAATCGTGTCTGTCAATCATGAGGTATGGTGGGAACCTAAAATTACCTTCGGCACAGAAATAGTTAAACATCTTATATCCCATATAATGTCATTTTGACATCCCATAAATCTGTGCTTGTAAAACCATCACCTAATTACAATAGAGAAATAATTAAAATGTGCTGAGCCGTTTTTTGTTAATGCAAAATATGCAAAATAATAGCAAATCTCACTGAATTTGTTCCAATTACTTCAAAACTAAAAAAAAATACAGTATCCGATTTATAAAAAACAGTGACATTTTTAGACTGACTTGTCCCAAAGAGAGTAGTCCCCCCTGCTGAAGGAGTTGTCCATCTTTGAGCCAGCTGACAAGACACTGCGGGCTGCAGTCTGCATTGCATGTCACGGCTGGTAGGGCTAGACCTGCACTCACTCGGTACTGGCTAGTCGCTGGCTCCAGAGTTGCTCTTGATGGGGGATCTAACAAGCAGGGATGAAAAATGATTTTTGAAAAAAAAAAAGGTGGAAATGAGCAGAGTATCTAAAAATGAATGCCATTGACACAAGTTGTAGACTATTATGGTAAGAGATCAAGAATAATAATGCACACTGATGGTGTATCTTCTAAGGATAAAAAAATCAAAACAGATAAAGCGGGACAAACCAGAGACTTGCCATTCCTGAACAAGGGATAGGGAGAAGAAAAAATTAGGAAAAAATAGGAAACCATTGCTCTTGGCTTGAGCCCCATAGATAATTTTTCTATTTGCGACTTTCATGACAGTATTAGCTTCATACAGAGAGTCTATGGATCAAAGTTTTCTTTTTACAATTTTTGTTTCTTCAGATTTTCTAGTTAGCCTGTTTATTTTCTCTTTTTCTTTGGACATGGCTGGCTATCTCCAACAGGTCAGACAAAAGGTGATTATGCTTCAAATGGTGGCCTTATAGAACAAAAAACATTTCATGATTGAGATTGAAGGACTCTACAAATTTGAGTACACAATATGGCCTTTGGTTAATCTTTTTGCTAACTTCACCTTTATTAGACAGTCCGATTATTTTAGACCCACAAATTATACTTTTAGTTATAGTGCTAATATTGATAGTGTTTACACACCTCAAGCTTCTCATATTTCTGTGCGACAGTATTGTTGTGAGAATAAGTGAGAAGGAAGCAAAGGCTCTTGGAAGCCATTGCAATTAAGTGATCTCAAGCTAATGAGTTTTTTTTTACAAAGGGACCTCGTTTGATACGTACACTCTACTACCAATAGTAAATCCAACATTCTTGTCTGACCGACTCCATTGTCAGCATGGCAGGTGTAAGTTCCAGCATCTCTCTTTGACACTTGATCAATTGTTAATGTACCATTGTTGGCCTGCATAGGAGTCAGAAACAGACAGTGTTTCTCAGTTTTAGTCAGGAGAAAAACAAATATGTGTAACGTTACCTCAAGCATCTGCTGAATTTTTACATTTAGAGTTAAGTAACTTTCAACCTTAAAAGATCTTAATTTCATGGAAAATTATATTGATACTATATGACCTTCAGTGATTGCTTTTTCTAATGGAAGACGTTCACTTTTTTTTTAAATCTTCCGTTGCTGTAACATCTCAAAAAGTGTCAGAATTAAAGTGCTCACTTAAATTTACATTAACTTCAAGATTTCTGTTTCTTATTTATGCCTTTATGTATATGTGTATGGATGCATGACATTTACGAGTAAGTGAGAGAGGTGAGGAAGTTAGAGAGAGAAGGAGAGAGAGAGAGAGAGAGAGAGAGAGAGAGAGAGACCAAGAGAGGATTGAAGAGAGTGTGAGAGAAATTCGCTTAATAGTGCCCTGTTAAGCGTGCCATCTTGATGGTAACTGTGCGTATGTGTCTGCGCATGGGTGTGAAATATAATGATCCGACTATGTATGTCATTTATTTCAGCATCAATATCCATGCCCAATGTTCAATAAAGGGTCAATAAAGTGAATCTTATCTCATGTTTAATTGACCAAAAGGTCCCAATCCAACTTGATCAGGTGCAAAACTTAGAATACAGCTCATGCTATGTACTTTGAAGTATAATTTTCTCACCCTCATTAGGTTAAAAAAAAGTTGAAAGAGGACATAGCTGAAATCTTGATGGCCAGTGAAATAAAAAAGAAAGCCACCGTCCACTTTGTCTACAAACTTAAAATACTGTTGACTAGGATTGGCTGGATTCAAATCAATGTCAGTCTGTCTGACACTCTAAACTAACCCAAACAAGCACACATATAAAACAAACACCCATAAATCGAGAATAAAAAAAAACCACTTTTTACTAAAACCAGGGCTAGAAACTTGTATGATATGTCACGGGACCAGTATAAATGAGCTGGATGTTGGAAATCCTAATTTGAGAAAATGCTTTCTAAAAGGATATTTTTCTTCTTTTTTTATTCTTAACCCTAAAAGTGCCATGGGCTAATTATATTACTAGAAGTCCATTTTTGAGAACTTACACTTAGGAAACTCATGACGCAAAACATTAATATGTAATGCTTCTACAAAAAATAGATTTTATAAACAATGTTTATGTTTCAAAGCTCAGAAAAATGCACTGTCTAAAGTAGCAATGCCTCAGAATGGAAAAAAACTGCAGCAACTGGCTTTTTTATAGTGGATGCAAAAAATGTAGAAACTATCTCATGTCTCACCTCATACTTAAAGTTGCCGACGTACCAGGTGTACGTGCAGGCAGGGAGACACTCGGCCATACAGGTCACAGTGAAAGATTCACCCTCCAGGATCGGACGTACTCGTTCGGGTGGATACAGGGACACACTGCCGTTTACGGGGCCGACTGGATAGATTATGGAGGGGCAAAAATGTACACAAAATTTGATTATTAGTGTTGTAAGTTTTCTTGCTATTCACTGGGCTCATTAGAAACGTTAAGGAAGACAAGACAGGGATGAGTATAATTATGGGAGACAACCGGAGTTTACGGTAAAAAAAAACCTCCTCAATAAGGACCACCCCTCTTATGTGACTTTAAGTTTAAATTTGAGGGTGTTGCCTTATTTGGGTATAGTAATTTAACCCCTGAACTAAGACCCCCCTCTTTGAAGACCTGTTTTTACCGACAATTTCTAGGTTTTCATTCAGGGATTCCTTTATCATAAAGGCAAGTGACTCAAACTAGTATAATAGTTGAAATCAAAACTTGAACATTTGTAAAGAGTCACTAGGATAATGCAGGAAAATAAAACAGGCTAGTTTTGGGCTGGAGCCTCACCAGTGTGGAAATCTTTTATATGCTTAAAAATCTTTTATAATGGTGCATAGGAAACTTAGATATATAAGTATTGTAAGTTGATACAAAGACCAAATCAATAGCAGTCCAGGTTGGGCATTTTCAAACCCCATGGCAACAAAAATTTCACTTTGAATCATCAGTATAAAAAACAAAAGAAAAATAGAAACAGTAATCTGGAAATACATAAAATTCAGCAACTTTAAAAAAAAAAAAAAAGATGGTTAGTCTTCCACACCACCTGAAGGCAGTCTCCAGACTACACTTTTTCACCAGCTGGCCCTTACACACCAGAGCAAATTTAACTCAAATTTCAGAGCATTACAGTATGGCTGACTGTTAGGCGCACAAATAATAACATTAAAAAAATTTCAAGCACTGCCTATTGCTAGTACCCATTTTACAGGTCGGTGGAATGAGGAAAGTGTGGATACGCTTCTTTTATAAGGCAATTACAAAACCAGTCCAGGTTGAGAATCAAACTTGCAACCCTCAGATCTGGAGTCCGACGTGCAAACCACTGAGCCACACTACCCCACAACGACTTGAATTATTCTCGGTCCAACAACAAAATAAAAAAGGACTCAACTACAAACATCTTGACTATTCCTGACTTATCCTGGATACTTCAGAAATACAGGTAACAAAATATCTTTGAAACAAATTACAGAGAATTTCTCTAAATTGAAGAAACATTGCTGAAGAAGGCATGACACAGAACTGTTGCAAATCTCTGTCATTCCCTCTGTCAAGACTCACATGTCACGGTCACCAGCAGGTCTGCCACTCCAGGTCTCCCTATCTGGTTGTCAGCCACACACCTGTAGAGACCAGCATCGCCGGCAGTCACTCGAGGTATCAGCAGATTTCCCTGCAGAGAAGAACAACGAGATTGATAATGTGTTTGATTCCCATCAGATTCCACAACAGTTTTCTTAAGTTCCCTCAAGGGCCACTTTCCGCAATTACAAATTTTCTAACCCACAGACAAGCAGCTTATGGTGTACTCTGTGTGCATCCCTCTATGTCTATTCATTTTTCTGATAGGAGAGAAATCTGATTGCATGAAATGTACTTCTGAACTAGTCTCACAGTAAAATTTATAAAAATTTGTAAGGTATGGAAAAAAAAAAGAAAATTGTCTTCAATGGCTAAATGAGAGATTTACAGTAATAAATTGCTTGCTTAGAGCCAAAAGGTTCCAGCTGAGACTAAAATCTATAGCAGATAAAAACTTTTGACTGCAAAATGTTCTAATCAGAACACAGAGGGCAGAGGTAATAAATTTTTTAAACCCAGGTACTCTAAAAACTGCCATAAAAACTGGTAAATAACCATCTTGCATAACTTGGGCGGGTTAGATTTGAGATATATATCACTTATTAGCATTCAAAATGTAGTGGGTGTTTGGAAGTCAAACTTCTAAAATTTTAGAAATTGACGTTAAACCATTTCAAAACAATTTTTACACCTGATCCATGTTAAAATTTCATTTTTATGAATTTGATTTTAATTGGTATGGTTGCTAAGGACTTTATACAGTTGTCTCAACTTTAAAAGCAATTTTCTCTCCTTTCTGAAACCTCTCGAGTCCTAAGACTGCCAACTTCAAATGGCTTTAACTTCACACAAGAACATAACAAAGCTTTTCTGTTAGTTGTATTTGAAAGTAGAGAAAACAAACTTTTCTGTGGTACCAATATCAAACTACTCTCCAATTTCAATCTAAATCCCATTTGGGCTGGTGTAAAAAAACTTGGCTAAAATTTACAAAATACAATGACTGACAACCATCAATTTAACGAGTGATACATAAAGTAACAGGCCAATCAAATCATATAAATCAGAGACAGATTACAAATCAAAAAAATTTTTTCTCAAGTGACATTTTCTTTGGGAAAAAAATTCATCATCATCATCATGATAATCAATTTAACAAGAAAAGATTTGTCCCTTAACTTGTCTTAACCTTGTTTCTCCTGAAAATACTAAGTTACCTTTACTTAGTAGAAAGATCAAGAACAAAACTAAAAAAAAAAGGCAAATACATTAGTCAGACTAGAGAAGGAGTGAACTTTGACCTTACTTACCCCTGTGACCCCTGGTAAGAGGTTGCCATCCTTGAGCCAGACAATGTCACAGCTGGGGCTACAGTCTGCCTCACACCTGGACACTAGAGAGTCCCCGACTGACAGTCTCCTGGTGAACACTGGAGGGATCAGGCTGGCTGAGGCACCAGGGCCGTCTGATGAGGGGATGGAGATGTGTGAGAAAGAGAAGAGAGAGAGACAGAGAGAGAAAGAGAGAGAGAGAGAGAGAGGGAGAGGGGGAGAGAGAGGGAGAGGGGGAGAGAGAGAGAGAGAGAGAGAGAGAGAGAGAGAGAGAGAGAGAGAGAGAGAGAGAGAGAGAGAGAGAAATATAAATAACAAAAAAAGACATAGAGAACCAAACAGGGCGTTCAGACAGAGATAAAAACATTGTTGGGGAGGCGGGAAGGAGGAGAAAATTAGCAAAGGGGTGGAGATATAGAGATAAGGGAAAAAAAGAAACCATAGAATCTACATGTCACTTCTAACGATTAGGACATGCTATAAATTTCTTACTTTGCTAATTCACACATCTAGAGACATCATTTGAAAAAAACTAAGCCATTTTTATTTCGAGTATATCAGCTCACTTAACTCAATGGAGTCGCACCCTTTTAGCAAGCCTAAGTACCCACAATTGCGCCATTTTTGCCAATTTATTTTTGCCTTCGTAAAATATATTAGTGGTAAAAAGCACAAAAGAGGTTTTTTAAAGAAAAAATCATCAAACACAAAAAGAAAAGATGTCCCATCCAACAATACCAGGACCTATACCTGTTTGGAAAAAAAATTCCATAAACTGTCGTATCATATGATACAATGCGGCTTGAGCGCTCACTTAGGCTGTTGTATCATATGGTACAACACGATTTCCTTGGGTTGAGTGGGTTTTGTATTGTAAACTAAATATTCTACCAAGATACCATTGTTCCCCACTAAAAGACATCAATAATATTATAAAATATCAAGACTCTGCGATCACAAGTTCTTTAGGCACTATGAGAATTTGAATAGACATCAACACATACAAATACGCCCTGCAATACTTTGCAAGGTTCCAATATTTGTATCAACTCACAAGTAACATCCAGAGAGAACAACTGAGAAATGTCTGTTCCAGCAACATTTCTAGCCATACAGGAGTAGACTCCCTTGTCACCTCGCTGAACAGCAGCAAACTAAAGTTCAAGGGGAGAAAAAAAAAACATTAATTCCGCAATCACCTATAGTAATACTAGTTTTCAGTACAGCTGTTGCATGACGACCTCTCTTGTGTGCTAAAATCATAAAGTTGTATCCCTCAGGCCTTTTCTGAGGTACCGGGTATGTAGTTCAGCAAAGAAAACTTAAGTGCTATATCTAAGCCTAGAGCCTACCCAGTGCCTATAGGAAACTATTCTATTGCAAATTTTGAAGGGTCAGACAAGAGCCCTATAGAATCAACCAGTGAAATATACATATCTTGCTTGTCCCTTACCTGAAGCAAAGCTCCAGCCGATGAGGCGACAGGTTTCCCATCTCTAGTCCAAGTCACCTGGCATTCTGGAGCACACCTTGATTGACAGGTGACTGAGTAGGGCCGGCCCTCACTCACCACGACAGATGTGTCTGGAGGATCAAACTGGACAGTGGCGCCACCTCCTGCTGTTGGTATACATTTAAAAGGGGAAATAATTACAGTGAAAACCTTATATTTGAACTCTTTCTATGCCTGTCCAAGATACATTGTGGATATAGGATGTCACTGTTGAACTCACCCACAATATAGTGTAGATAAAGACTTATCTCTCCTTGAAAGACTTTTTTGATGTACACCAACTCTACATTTAGTTGTAACCAATCAATGCAGTTGGGCACAGACTAGGAAACCCATTGGGCATGGAAAAAGCTAATTTCTGAGAGTCGAGAAAACTTTTAAACTGAGAAGAGTTGAATTTGCTATCCCATATTCTGCTCTAGAAACGATTGATGGCTAAAAGAATTTCACACACACTGCTCCCCTCCCCCCCCACACACACATACAAAATGATTTTTGGGTCACTTCTGTGTGTGTTATGTGATGGCAAGACTAACCAGCAAATTTTTCTTAAAAGTATTACATGCATTGGAGACATGAAACTGCTAGGATAATAAGGGAAAGCTTGAATATAGCAGAATATTAATTAGGAAAGATGATTTCCAAGACACAGCGTCACATTTTGCCCGTTTTCCTGCATTTTAGTTTG
>BMAT01012799.1:0-10294 GCA_019649035.1 Elysia marginata
GCACTTGCGTCACTAAATCTTGAATTGTTACCGACAGTTTCATCCTTCACTATTCCGGCCTGAATTTTCGTCTGTAACATTTTCATCTCTGTTTCTAGTCTCAGCTTCTCTAGTTCTAACTTAGCGGCACGCTCTGCCTCTTCTTTCTTTGCAAGTGCAGCGCGCTCCGCCTCTAGTTCTTCTTTCCTTGCAGCACGTTCCGCCAACACTTTAAACTCCTGTTTCAAGTACTTCTCCCTCTTCTCACCTCGATATCCTAACAAATCCGCTTGCTGAACGATTTCCTCCCTCGTTCACATCTTCGTGGATTTATTCCAATCTAGATCTATCACACGATATCACTGTCCAAGATCTCATCGGGGTCGCCAATATGTCACAAACACCAGAAATAATAATCGAGTAAACGAATAAAACTCCTGATGCGAGACTTGTGAGTTCTTTTTAAATCTTGAAAACGTGAAAAGTCGTGTGAAGAATGTAGAAAATAAGTTTCCTCAACTCAAAATAAAGAAATCAACACGAAACAGTATTCACATCCAGCAGCAGTCGAAAATAATAACAGTGGAATTGCCAATGTCCAGCCGAAACATCCGAATCATAATAGAAACCTAAACAATTGATCAAGGGAGCCATAGCGCATCAGTGGTGGTTGAAAGATAAGAATTTTTAGTAAGCGTTGGATGAAACAGTTTTTCTTAATGAAACTGTCCGAAACATGCTTGCTTTTGACGTTCACCGGGCCAGTGCTACAGAGTTAGCGACGAAGGGACAGAAGGGTTTTTGTTGGTTTGCTCTTTTTTTGTTTTCCTTTCTCAACAAAATGTTACAAAAATATTTTCTTTTCGGGCACCTTTACCGCATCGCATATCCAAAGGTTCATTGCATATTCTTAGAACTCTAAACGCCAGCCTGATTTAATACCGCAGTGAGATATAGGAAAACTCTCTGATCATTGCCAAACGGTCGAGAGGCATGATGGCGTAATTTTTAATTGTGAAACATAAACACCAACCAAAAACCCGCCTGCGTCCACGAAAAATCATGGGGTTGCTTTAAAGTATATTGATGAGATCGTCAAAAAAATGTTTTCTTCTTTTCGAATAGACTGTAAAGCAGTGCCTTGTCAGCAAGGTAAGGTAGGCAGACAGTTTAGTGTTTGTGCTTGTCTGTATTTTGTTTGTTTTTTTTTGCCCATCATTTTCGAATCAATTTAAAACTTGAATGTTTAGACATATAATTTTTCATGCGTGTGGAATAAAAGCTGTCTCTCTTATAACAAGAGAAAACTCCAAAAGAAGATCCAATTTAATAGGTTATTGAATTGCTTGAAAAAAAGTGTCACTTTGATGCTTTGCACGATTATGGCACGGTACCCAGCGAAAAAAATTTTATAACTTTATAAATGTCAAGGAATCCTTTTGATAATTAACTTGATGACGAAAAGATTAAGAAAAAAAAAATAAAAAGTTACGTCTACAGCACGTGGTGTTCCCAAGCGGTCACCCATCTAAGTACTAACCACGCTTGACGTTTCTTGACTTCGGTGATCGGACGAGAACCGGTATTTTCAACGTGATATGGCCGTAGACATCAGTTAGGCCGCGATGGTAGCTATAAACTTGATCAAGTCCTGTGGCTATTATTCTCGTTTCTATCAAATGATTCCGCTACTAAAACTCTTTGATTTTCTTTCCTCAAAACTTTCCTTTGTTACTATGATGACTAGTGGTCCAAGCAAGATTTATTCTAGAGCAGGGGTGTTTTTTTTTTGTCTTTCGCCATGATTACATTTTCGCGCAAAGAAATAAAACTTTTTAACGCGTGAAATGGAAGCAATGCGGTTGTCACGTCATTTGACAAAAGAAGGAAACATCTGGAAATAACACACACACGCACACACACTGTTGCACAAGACAACTTAGTGCGCCGAAACATCCGAATCATAATAGAAACCTAAACAATTGATCAAGGGAGCCATAGCGCATCAGTGGTGGTTGAAGGATAAGAATTTTTAGTAAGCGTTGGATGAAACAGTTTTTCTTAATGAAACTGTCTGACCAGCTTGCTTTTGACGTTCACCGGGCCAGTGCTACAGAGTTAGCGACGAAGGGACAGAAGGGTTTTTGTTGGTTTGCTCTTTTTTGTTTTCCTTACTCATTAAAATGTGACAAAAATTTTTTCTTTTCGGGCACCTTTACCGCATAGCATATCCAAAAGCTTCATGGCATATTCTTAGATCTCTAAACGCCAGCCTGATTTAATACCGCAGTGCGTTATAGGAAAGCTCTGTGATCATTGCCAAACGGTCGAGAGGGATGGTGGCGTAATTTTTAATTGTGAAACATAAACACCAACCAAAAACCCGCCTGCGTCTACGAAAAATCATGGGGTTGCTTTAAAGTATTTTGATGAGATCGTCAAAAAAATGTTTTCTTCTTTTCGAATAGACTGTAAAGCAGTGCCTTGTCAGCAAGGTAAGGTAGGCAAAGAGTTTAGTGTTTGTGCTTGTTTGTATTTTGTTTGTTTTTTTGCCCATCATTTACGAATCAATCTAAAACTTGAATGTTTAGATATATGTAATTTTTCATGCGTGTGGAATTACAGCTGACTCTCGTATAATAAGTTAGAGAAAACTCCAAAAGAAGATCCAATTTCATAGGTTATTGAGTTGCTTGAAAAAAAAGTGTCACTTTGATGCTTTGCACGATTATGGCACGGTACCCAGCGAAAAAAATTTTATAACTTTTTAAATGTCAAGGAATCCTATTGATAATTAACTTGATGACGAAAAGATTAGGAAAAAGAAAAATAATAAGTTACGTCTACAGCACGTGGTGTTCCCAAGCGGTCACCCATCTAAGTACTAACCACGCTCGACGTTGCTTGACTTCGGTGATCGGACGAGAACCGGTATTTTCAACGTGATATGGCCGTAGACATCAGTTAGGCCGCGATGGTAGCTATAAACTTGACCAAGTCCTGTTGCTGTTATAATAAATGATCGTTTCTATCAAATGATTCCGTTATTAAAACTCTTTGATTTTCTTACCTCAAAACTTTTCTCTGTTACTATGATACCTATTTGTCCAAGCGAGATTTATTCAAGAGCTGGGGTGTTTATTTTGTCTTTCGCCATGATTACATTTTCGAGTAAGGAAATAAAACTTTTTAACGTGTGAAATAGAAGAAATGCGGTTGTCACGTCATTTGACAAAAGAAGGAAACACCTGGAAAAAACACACACACGCACACACACTGTTGCACAAGACAACTCAGTGCGCCGAAACATCCGAATCATAAACCTAAACAATTGATCAAGGGAGCCATAGCGCATCAGTGGTGGTTGAGAGAGATAAGAATTTTTAGTAAGCGTTGGATGAAACAGTTTTTCTTAATGAAACTGTCCGAAACATGCTTGCTTTTGACGTTGACCGGGCCAGTACTACAGAGTTAGCGACGAAGGGACAGAAGGGTTTTTGTTGGTTTGCTCTTTTTTTGTTTTCCTCTATCAACAGACTGTGACAAAAATGTTTTCTTTTCGGGCACCTCTACCGCATCGCATATCCAAAAGCTTCATGGCATACTCTTAGAACTCAAAACGCCAGCCTGATTTACTACCGCAGTGTGATATAGGAAAAATCTCTGGTCATTGCCAAACGGTCAAGAGGCATGATGGCGTAATTTTGAGCACGGACGAGATAGATGCAGAAGGAACGTAGATCTTTGTGTGAAATGTGGTGATCCTGGCCACAGGGTGGGGGGGTGTGACAGAAGCCATAAGTGTATAAACTGCAAAGGGGACCACCGTGCAAGCCTGGAGAATTGTCCAAAGTATTTAGAAGAACAGGCCATCCTTAGGTACAGAGCCTACAACGGTGGCATCTTTGGACAGGCCCGCGCGGCAGTGGTAGTGGAAGTGACAAAGGAGGTACGTCCGAAATTGTACGCACCGGCTGTGCGGGGAGGACCTGCCCGGAGGGTGACGGCTCCCGTGACAACACAAAACAAAACTGAATTTTTGCCGATAGCTCAGAAATCGGCCACAAAGAAGGCAAGACCTACCATTGATAAACCAAAGGCAAATGAAACAAGAAATCTCCAAAATTTTGAGAGATATGGAACAAACCCAGAAGTAGATTTAGAGACCATTGACTCCATATGGAGTATACCGGGAAATTTCAGTCGGGCCAGCCGTAGGGCAGGCGGAACGTCTCCGCCTCGCCCTGCCCCTCGCCGGCAGTCCTCCCCTTCTCAGCAGCCCTCCCCTTCCCAGCAGTCCCCCCCCCCCCCCCGCTTCTCAGCCTCCCCCGAGGGCTCTTGCCCCGGAGAATTTAGACAGTGGGGATATGGACACTGACCTGGGATCCGCCTTAAGTGCGGTTCCCCGTGGGTGTCCACTATCCCCACTGGTTTTAATAAAAACGCAATGTAAAGATAATCCCCTTTCCCCTGAGCCCGCCAAGGCGGCAAGGGGTATAATATGTAAAGGTCTGGCAGGACCTCCATCTGAAGGCCTGTCGGGCAAGTAGAGTTTTAGTTGTAGATACGATTTTTAAATTTTTATATGATTATTAGCATTTTACAGTGGAATATTCGTGACCTCAGGGCCAACTTTGAAGAACTGTTGAATTTGACAAATAAGTTCAATAAGACAAATAATATGCACACACTATTCCGAGAAGTGAAAGCCTCCCAGGTTTCGGATTATCTGAAAGAGATTGGATTATATAGCAAAATCTAAAGCAAAGTATAAAAAACTTTTAAAACTTGTTGTAAATAGTGTCTAAGAATTTTAAAACTTCACTTTAATATATGAGATAGGTTGGCAAGATTATAGTATCGAAGTTAACTACAATTGAAGAGATCGTAAGCCCTGAGATCATCGTTAATGATGGACTGGGCATGTAAAAGTTTCAATCAATCAATGAATCATTTGATACGCTTTGGGGGTGGTATTCGCGAGGCTTTTGCCCGCAAAACGCAATTCCTAGCTGTATTTTTTTATCTGGAAAAGGCATATATGATACCACATAGAAACACGGGATCCTGATGGACCTCCATGGCAGTAATTTTAGAGGAAGATTACCAACTTTTATACAAAATTTCTTAAGTGACCATCACTTTCGAGTGAAAAGTGATGATCAGTTATCTGATCCCTACATCCAAGAAAATGGAGTGCCACAGGGTAGTATACTCTCCCCAATGCTTTTCAACCTTAAAATAAACAACATCATGAAATCAGTGTCAAACAATGCAAATGCATCCTTATTCGTAGATGACTTTGCCCTGTATATCGAAGGGAAACACCTGAAACACCTCGAACGTACTATGCAACTGTGCATTAACAAAGTCCAAAATGGATTGGTGAAAACGGCTTTAAATTCTCTGTCTCCAAAACAGTTTGCGTCCACTTCCACAATCAAAGACTTTATACCGAACCCTCTCTTTTTCTGAATGGACAAGCTATTCCTGTGAAAGAAGAGGTTAAATTTCAGGGTATCACATTTGATAAAAAGCTCACTTTTCAAAATCATATCTCTCTTTTGAAAAGAAAATGTCAAAAGGCTCTAAATTTACTATGTGTTGTGAGCCACGCTGACTGGGGAGCAGATAAAAACACTCTCTTAAAATTGTATCGAGCTTTAATTCGATCGAAACTTGACTATGGATCCATAGTATATGGATCTGCCAAAAATCACATACTGAAACAGTTAGATCCAATTCATCATCAAGGTCTACGTTTACGACTAGGTGCTTTTCGGACTTCCCCAGTAAAAAGCCTATACGCTGAAGCAGGAGAATGTTCTCTTGCTCTCAGACGACAAAAATTGTCAATGAATTACTATTTGAAAATTAAGTCTCTTCCAAACAACCCGTGCTACATTACAATATCAAATGCCCCATCACGCGAACTCTTCGATAGGTCCAATACGGTTGCACCTTTCGGAACAAGAACACTCCCAGACATTCTAAATGCAGATATTAACCCTAGAAGAATAGACGATCGATATGAAAAATTTCTGCCCCATGGGAGGAACACAACATAACTTTTGATCTTTCCCTAACATCATTCAAAAAGGAAGATACTAACGAAATGGTATTTCGACAAGAATTTGCTCAACTACAAGAAAAATATGCCGCTGATAAGGAGGCCTTCACTGATGGGTCGAAAAGTGAGAAGGTAGCAGCTGCCTCCTTCTACCCAAAAGATTCTGATAAACCAGAACAGACACGTCTTAACGATGATTCCACAGTTTTTAATGCCGAACTTGAGGGTATATCACTAGCCCTCAAATATTTTAAACGAAAAAGAATTTTAAGATCTGTAATATACACTGATAGCCTCTCGGCCATGGAGGCCCAACAGGGGAATCTTTTTAAGAATAACAATTTTGCTCGCATCTATAACCTTTTAGCGAAAATGGCCCCTCGGACAAAAGTTGTCCTGGTATGGATCCCTTCTCATGTAGGAATACCCGGAAATTAAAAAGTGGATAAACTTGCTAAACTAGCGCTCAATCAGGAAATGCATGATGATAAACAAGTCATCTGGTCCGACCTAAAACTCAAAGTTAACACGCATCTTGAACAACTGAGGCAGACGGACTGGGATACTGAAGTCGACAAAAAACTTCATGAAATTAGACCAAATTTTTAAAGAAAGACTCAATTATGATGAAAGACTGAACAGAAAACAAGAGACTGTTGTGAGCAGAGTCCGTATCGGCCATTTATGGATCACTCATGAATACCTTTTAAAAGGGGAACAACAACCCTATTGTGAATGTCCTCTCACTGTAAAACACATTTTAGTGGAATGCGCAGATTTTTTGCTAAGCAGACAAAAACATTATAAGACAACTAAAATGCACACACTATTCCCAGAGGTGAAAGCCTCTTAATATATGAGATAGGTTGGCAAGATTAAAGTATCGAAGTAAAATACAGTTGAGGAGATCGTAAGCCCTGAGATCAGCGTTAATGATGGACTGGGCTTGTAAAAATTTCAATCAATCAATCAATTTGTCCATAAGTGTGCCCAGGCCCATTTAATTCTAAAGGTGAGTGTGTTTGTGATCAACAGAAATAAAGTTTTTGACTTCAAACGCAGAATGGCCCTTTTTATCTCTTCAGACTTTTCAAAACTATTTAGCATGTACAAAATATAAGATTATCACATTTGTTTTGCTTGTGCCATTTGAGAAACTGTTCCTGTGCCCAGAATAAGGAATTTCTTTCCTTGCTCTAGAAGGTTTGAGAAATTCCTTTTCTCTTATATATCATTTAAGGTCATCTTGTTACGTTCAGCGCCGGTGTGTGTGTGTGTGTGTGGGGGGGGGGTTACGGGGCCCTCATTCGGAGGGGAGCAAAGAATTATAACCACCGTATGCTTGTCTCACGTGACACAGTAAAAGGACAAGCACTTTCCTTTTGCTTTGTCTTCTTTCCATCTTCCTGACGTACTTCTGTCGTCCTGCCTGACTCTTCTATTCCTCTAAATATACTTCTCTCCTGACTATTGGGCACCTTGTTGGCCGTGAGGTGCAACCCGTGAGCGGCAGGGCAGGAGACCTGGTGGCTGAGATGGGTTAGCCTGAAATCGGTCGGGCGCTCATCAACATACCACTTTGGCCCTGTTCTCCCAATAGTAGACGGAAGGACAGTACGGCCCATACTGTCAAATCGGCTGGTCCGATCGGGGCCTGGGTCTCCCTCTCCAGGGTAGCCCTGGCGCAGCAGCGTGGGGCTGATTATCTGCGTCCCCTTGTTGGGCTCCGTGGCGGGTGGGGCGCCCCGTATGTAGATTAATAATTCACAAACATATGGATACACAACCAAAATCTTTTACGGAGCTGAGAACGCCGGTATTTAAAAGTACATAAATTTGGAATCAGTGTGTGTGTGTGTGTGGGGGGGGGGTCGTCTATCTTTCCCCCTTCAAAATCTATGACTAGTTGGAAGGGGTGCTGGGAAAGGACCCTCACATCACTAAAAGGAAGAGAGGACTGCTGGTCTAGGTTAGGGATAACGATACAGAAAAGAAGCTGTTAAACCTGAAAACTATGGCTGATGTGCCTGTCCGAGCTACCCTGAACACTTCTAAGGGTGTGGTCTTGCACCCGGACATAAAGACATGCAAGGAGGAGGAATTTTTGAAGAAAGTGTCAGGCTTCACATTCACCAAGCACATCCAAATTCGGAGGGGTGAGGAGACGATCCCCACAAATACCTTCATTTTGACCTTCGACTCTCCAACTCCGCCTACCCAGATCAAGGCGGGGTATGTGAAGCTTAATGTGAAGCCTTATGTGACCACATCAATGAGATGCTTCAAGTGTCACAGATTTGGACATGGGAGAGAGAAGTGCAGAAGGCAAGACCCTATAAGTGGCAAATGTGGGAAGGTAAGCCATGTTGCCGACAATTGCAAGAATGACCCTCACTGTGTAAACTGTCGAGGTAATCATGCGGCAAGCGACTAGGTATGCCCGAAATATGCCAAAGAGCAGGCTATATTCCGATACCGGGCCTACAAAGGAGGAACTTTCCAACAGGCACGAGCGGCAGTGGTCCTGGAGGTGGCAAAAGAGGTGAGGCCCAGGACATATACCCAGGTGACAAGAAGAGAACCCACCCGTGCCCCTGTTGCCTCCGCAAGTGCTCCCGTATTGACCTCCAAAGCTCCGCAGGTGACTCCTGGCACAAGGGAAGTCACGAGAAAAAAGGTTTCAGCACCAGCAGTAATAAAGACAAGCATGTCCAAAAGATTACCAATAGATACGGTACATAATCTGATGTAGACATTGATAACATCGACTCCATATGGAGCGTACCAAGGGATTTTTTTCGTGCTGCCCCTCGCCAGCAGTCCTCCCCTTCCCAGCAGCCATCCCCTTCCCAGCAATCCCCCGAAGGCTCCTGCCTCGGAGGATTCGGACGGTGGGGATATGGACACCGATTTGGGATCCGCCTTAAGTGGGGATCTCCGTGGGTGTCCATTGTCCCCACTGGTTTTAATCAAAACGAAGTACAGATAGTCCCCCTTCCCCTGAGCCCGCCAAGGCGGCAAAGGGGGAGAAAATGTAAAGGTCTGGTAAGACCTCCATCTAGAGGCCTGCCGGGCAAGTAAAGTTTTAATTGTATATAACAAAATTAATCTTTTATGAACTTTAACATTTTACAATGGAACATTAGTGGCCTCAGGGCCAATTTCGAAGACCTTTTAAATTTGACCAAAAAGTGCAACATTGGAATTATGGCTATCCAGGATAGCAAGCTACCTGAAGGATGGACCTCTCCATCCAGGAGAAAATATTTCTAGAAATTCACTTATTGATTTGGTCCAACAATTACCTAGACAGTATATACTCTTAGGACGCTCACTCACCTTTGTGGGGAGATGAGCGACAGGACCAGCGAGGGAAAATGATTGAAGATTTCCTAATTTCAAATGATGATATTTTGCTTAATAAAAGAGTCCCAACTTTTATCCATTCTGCTTCTGGTAGTACGTCGGCTATAGATCTAACTATAGCTTCGCCCACTGTTGCTCTAGACTTTTCTTGGTCTGTACACGACGACTTGTGTGAAAGCGATCATTTCCCTATTATATTACCATCATTACAAATGTTGGTCAGGATGATGCCACTTTCAATTTTAAAAAAGCAAACTGGCAACTTTTTGGCGACCTATGTCTCAAGTCTATTGACGAGGCTTTGACACAATCCGGAAACCCAACCGAAACTTTTTTTAGCAAACTCATCAAAGCCGCTAGAGCTTCAATTCCTACATACAAAAAAAAAAAACAAGAATCTCACACGAGAACCTTGGTTTAACAATGATTGCAAAATTGCTATAATGGACAGGAAAAAAGTCCAGCGAAAATTCTCCAATAACCCCAACCTTCAAACTTAAATAAATTTTAAAAAAGCCCGGACACGTGCTAGATACGTGATCAAGCAATCAAAAAAGATGTCGTGGCAAAGATAGGTCTCTAGTTTAAACTCATACACCTCTATGAAATGTGTAAAAAAAATCCGGAAAATTAAAGGAAAGACTTCAACACCGAAGTCTCACCTGAAAAAAGACAACCAATTACACACTCAAAAGAAAAGGAAACTAAATTTGAAGAGATCGTAAGCCCTGAGATCATCGCTAATGATGGACTGGGCTTGTAAATACTTCAATCAATCAATCAATCAATTGGTGGAGAAAGGGGAAGAGCTCTACAATTTTGTCTTCCTTAGATTTCTTGGATTAACTCCCTCAGGAAGGTAGTGGGTGCAGTGAATTC
>BMAT01012799.1:17935-28501 GCA_019649035.1 Elysia marginata
TAGATTAGGCATATCTTAAACAATTTACGGTACTCAATAGGAAGCCAATGCAAACCACATAGGAATGGTGTGACTTGTCTCTTTTTGCTTCGTGATATTAATCTGGTTGCGCTATGTTGGACAACTTGAAGCCTTTGTATAAGATTTTTTGGAAGCCCTGCAAGCAGTGAGTGACAATAATTCAGTCTGGATAATACTTAAGATGCTAGGCAAGTTGTTGTTACTTTCCGGTCAAAGAAATTTCGGGTTTACCTTTTTTTTCTAATTTGGAAATATGCTGCTCTGCAAACATTATCTACATGTGAGGACATTGACATGTCGTTATCTAGATAAACGCCTAAGTTTTTTTATGCGTTTTCTTGTTGGTATGATGTTACCGTTGATGTTCAGAGTCGTTGCTGGTATTGAATGTACATCTTTGCCAAGTATAATGATTTTAGTTTTATAATCATTGAGTTTAAGTTTGTTGGTCATCATCGACTCTTGCATATCATCAGTATAAAGGTGATAAGACATACCTTGCAATTTGATGATAGATGAAAATGGAGGCGTATACAGAGTAAAGAGAATCGGCCCAAGCACAGACCCCTGAGGAACTCCGAAAGCAAGAGGGAGTTTTCCTGAAGTGTGGTCACCAATAGAGACCGACTGTGTTCTATTCGATAGATATGATTCAAACCACTGCAGCACCGTGCCCGATAAACCAAAATTTTGATTTAGGCGTGTGAGAAGAATGATACGATCAATCGCGTTAAATGCAGCGGAAAGGTCAAGTAGGGTCATATTATATAACACCTATTTCTTTTCGGTCTATGGATTCAAAAACATCAGATGTTATTAACAGTGATGTCTCCGTACTGAGGAACGCCTTGTAAGAAGATTGGAAAACATTTAAGCTTATTGTTGTTCAGTTGCTCAAGAAGCTGTTTTAGAATCAATTTTTCTAAAATTCTGGACAAGAATTTTAGATTTGAGATGGGCCTAAAGTTTTTTAGGGCGTTTTCATCAAGCCCTGGTTTCTTCAGTATAGGTTTTACAATGGCATGTTTATAGCGATGCGGCATGGTGCCAGTGGCAAGTGATTGATTAATTACATCTGCGATAAATGGGGCTAAAGTTTCTAGGCACTGAAACATAAGAGATGTGGGAATTGGATCCAGAGCGCATGTTTCAGTGGATGAATTTTTTAAACTTTAAAATTCCATTTAAGGACACTAAATTGAATTTGTCAAAACTCGTTCCAGTAAATTTATCATATGATGGTGGATACAGTCTGGTTATCAAGTTCAACATTAGCTATTTTGTCATTAAAGAATGTCACGAATCGTTCACAAAGGTCTATGTCCGTTTCAGAAGGTAAAGGCGTTGTTCATTTGCGGCCCAGGAGATGGTTACTAAGCATGAAAAGTTCCTTCCCTGACGTAACAATTTCGAATTTGCGTAGAAAATACTCCCGTTACAGTTTTTGATGATTGTGTTTGCTTTGTGACGATGAGTCATGAAGATGTGGCGATGTCCGCTCTGCTTCGATGCTGTTTGGCCTCTTTGATTTCCTAACGAGAACCGTGGTGAAACAGGCCGTTGTGAGATAGTTCGAGCCTGCAGTGGTAGAAGTTGGTCCAAGGTTCTTCGAAGAGACAATCTGCTGATACTGTTCTGTTGTTTAAAATATTTAGGGCCTCATGGATTTCAGTAAAAAAAATTTGATGGTTCCAGGATCTTTCAGTTCCTAGACGTGATTGTACGCTTTGTTTTTTAGGGCTTCTGGGTGTTCAGGTCAACGCTTAGTAAATAATGGTCTGATATGGTCTTGTCGATGACAGTTGTATTATTGGTGTAATTATCAGAAAATGGCTTAATAATTAGGGTCGAAGGTATGACCGTCTTTGTGTGTCAGGACGTAGATTTTTTGTTGAAGTTCGAATTCATTAAGTAGGGAAATAAACTTCTTTGTCTCGGGCACTGATGGTATATCAGTGTGAAAGTTGAGATCACCGATAATCATAAAGCGCGTGTACTTTTTCCTTAATGTCTGCACAACGTCTCGGAATTCGTTGAGAAAAGTTTCATTCGTGGCAGAGTTCTTTTTCGAGCGCGGGGGTCAGTAAACGCATAAGATGACAACTGAAAGAGCTCGATTGTAAATTTGCAGATGCTGCTTCGAAAGACTCCTGTATGGATGTCGATGTGTTTATAACATAGTTGGAACTAGTTGTTTTACCGCTAATTTTATTTTCTGTAGACGTTTGAAGAGCGCGTCATTACCTGATAGTTATAGTGATTTTACATGTCTAACATATAGTAAGCAAAAACAGATTAGTTTGTAATAACCTTTCAATGAAATCTAATAGATTAAATAACTATTAGAAACCTCATCTCCATTTATTTGCTCGACGATAAGAATGCAGGCCTTTCTGATGGCTAGGCAATTTTGCATTTTTTCTTCAACTTTTTTTCTTTCTTTACGGGCATGCGCTATGAGCTTTTAAAAAAGTATCCATTAAGCTTGTACAATCTACATGGAAGGTTGAGATTCTTACTTTGCATTCCTACACACGAATGATTATTGTTCATTCATTTTGGCATATTTCTGATATAGCTTACTCAAATAAATATTGAGTCTTTGAATTTATCGACCTATATATCGATAGAGCAAACTGCTCTTAATATATAAAAAAACAGAATGGCACGGTGTGATTGGCAGTCTTGGCCAACCATTGGTCATGCTCCCAACATTCGACGAAAATAAATGAAAGTATACAGTCATGGCCGTTTGAAGAAGAGATATAGTTAAAAAAATAAATTTAACAGCCAATAATGAACCCGTCAATTTGCGGCAACTATAAATTTCTGATAGTGTTCATTTTAGCAGAATTGATGAGAATAGCATGTATTTAAACCATAGTTACATTATAATGAATGGGAGTAATGTTATACCACTGCCCTTATAATCATGGAATATCAGTTGTATAATCAACAAGCCTCAAAAGATCTTGATACGGTATCCAAAATGCATACATATTACAAAGGGTGTGTCTTCTATAAATTTGCTTCTTTTAAATTATGTTAGGAGAAATCCTTAATTAAGCTGTATAACCCATTACAATCTTTAAGTAAAATTAGGCCTACATGACGCCAACTAAGACCGCGGCAGCTCTCTTTTTATCACCAATTCTTCCCTTCTCGGAGATTTTGTAGTGACAAAGTTCTAGTCATAACCTGTTTCTGCGCTCACTGTATAACACCAATGTTACTGTCTAATGATCACTGTTGCTCAATTTGAATGTTTATAAAAAGTTCGGAATCAGTAGCCATTTTGGTCTTGACGATAGCTTTCTGTATAAGCCGTCCATTGCTATTCAAACAGTTAATCGTCTTGTGAAACTCTGGCTGTGACCCAAAACTGTTCTTTTTTATCCCCTTTCACAGCCATAGCCAAAAATATATATTTTGCGTGTGCTTGGCATGGAATAGAAAGGTTTTAAATTGCAATTAACTTTCAAAAAATGAAGAAATAGACGTTCAGCCTTTTGAAAGCTTTGAAGCGCTAATCACGTCTAAAGATTTGTTTTTCTATACGATTCAGCATATATAGAGCGCATCATTTACGGAGAATGTGAAAACGCCACAATCTGTAAGCATGACGCAAGTCATAATGATATTATACTGGAAATATAAGGCATTATTTAACACATTGTAACACAACAAACCTTTGCATATCTGTAGGCGGTTTTCATCTACTGAATGCACCTGTTTTGGGCACGCCATCTATTTTAGAAACTTTAGGTTTTTCCTCTTTTTATCGCCTTGTATTCACACCGTTACAATTAAAAAAAAACAAGAAGAGATGGAACTGTAATAGGTTTCATAGAATGTTAGAGCGAAATAAATTAACCTTTTCAACTACATTTGGTCTGGTCGTCCCGGTGTCAGAATAATGTGACTGGGTGTGGTGTACGCAAGCGCCCCTTACATCACAAGTATGGTAGCACGCTTTCAATTGTCCACAGCGCCGTCTCTGATATAACCTCGAAGTCGAAGTTGACTGGGACGATAAAATTCAAACAACCAGCAATCAACTGCATTTGGGACATTTCAGGGATGAATACAACATTTTTAAGTTAGATAATTTTCTGGAACAGCAATAACGATTGCAGCAAAAACAACATAAACTACTACCTCATTGCATTCTTGTTATTACTATGACCACAGACAACCCTGTGCAAACGCCTGCTTGTACCCTTCATTTAATCCTACAGCGTATTGATACCGAATGGTCTTAAAAACGAAAACAGCAATGAAGTAACAGCAATAACAACAACCAATAAACCAACTTTACTGTATTGAACATTATAGATATGCGTAATATCATTCTAGTTCAAGGGATGATAAAAGCTAACATTTATTCCCTGCAATCTACTTTTTCGTTTAACATGTAGCCTATGCTTTTAGAAATTAAGAGTTTGAATTAAAAGCGCGTGTCTGTTGATTAAGTAGCACTATAACTAGACTTCTTGGCATTTTATTATGAACAAGCCATGTGAAGCATTATTAATGTTGTAACAGGGTGTCAACATAAGCAATGCGTTCAACAAACGAGTGTTGTTGTTGGTTTTTTTTTGTAACTTTAAAAAAATCATAGCCATATATGTAAAAAAAAAAAAACATAGCTATAGATGTATGTAAAAAAATGATAGCTATATATGTGATTGGCCGAATCGATTTATTCAAGTCTACAAACCAACACACAACAGTTTTCTAACATTACTGTACTGTTTATTTTTTTTTTGTTCCCTCTGCCAGCTTTCAATGCATTCATTCCATGCCGTTATCACCAGTTCCAATTGTAACCGTGAACGATTTAACATGTGGTCTTTTTCAATATTTCAAAGCTTGAGAAGGCCCTTTCCTTGAGAACAAAAGGAGAATAGAAACGTTCGGTCTTTTAAAAGACACGCATGGGTTTATTATTGATTTTGTAGATGTCGTTTTGCCGTTGATGTTATTCTCAACCGATCTAGCATGTTAGTGTATAGAACTGCGGCTTGACTCTAAGATGGCCGGGCGAATGGGGCGCATCGTTTGGTTTAAACTTAAGACTTTACTTTTTTAACAGCTCGCAAATTTTTACAGTCTTGTACTTTTGACTAAGTTGATATATTTACATGACCTGTTGTATTTTATGGAATATCACCTGATCCCAGAACATTCTGCGCGCCTACCATCGTGTCTGTCCTCAACGCCATGATACTCTCTTGTTTCAACAAACTGCTTTCTTCCTCTTCTTTTCTCCACCTTCTTTCCCCCATAAGACATTCTCACCTAGACCCTCTGGGTGTTGCGGTGCTGCAGCACGTTCAAACAGCTCACACGCTTTAACTAGATTAAGACGTTCTAGCAGTGGTGTGGTGTTTGGTCTGTTTCACTTTCGAATAAAACGTGATAATAATAATATTTCAGATGGCTATTGTATATTAATAGGACTTTCATAGCAAATAAGATGTAATTCTTTAGGTCAGACAAAGGCTCAAATCCGACTAGAGACCAGCAAGACCAAAAGCAAAATTATTGCTTTTGTAATTAAAATAGAAATCATTGACACGTGCAGAGATCACAGTAGCACATCATTTTTAAAATGTTTCGATTTAAACGACATACAGACATACTTAGCGGATGCTATTATTTTTATCCGATTTCACTATCAAATAAACAAAGACAAGAATAATGTTTCAATGATAAAGCATTATTTATGTCATGCCAAATAAACCGATTTTCAACCCCCAAAACGCCCAGACAGTTAATTTTGCTCTTATTATAGTCTTGTGATAACAAACGAATTGCTGTTCAAAATTATAAAAATAAGGCGCTAAAATTTAATTGCGTTAAACTTTTAAAGGGCTCATTGTATGTACCTTTTCCATAATATTTTTACGCTATTTGGATCAAAACTTTATTGCGACAGCCTCGAGCTCAAATTTTACAAGATGACCTTGCCTTCTTTGCTCTCAAAATCATTTGCTACTAGTGCCGCTCTGCCGAAGAAAATGAATAATAGGAATTTAATTGAGCAATCCAAACAGCCGTTATAGATTGACTCCATGGTTGACCGGTGAAGTAATTGTGTTAAAGTTTCTAACATGACTATGTGAAATACATATGAAAGTCAAACAAACATCTATGTCAAACTATTCGGTCTGAGTATGGACAGTTTTTTATTAGATTTTTCAGCTTATTATTTTCTTATTCACTCCTGTATTATTAATTACCACTTTTTTTTTCCTTTAAAAGAACTGTATGAATGATTTTAAATGTACGCGCCCACACGGTTTTGATTTGTCAGCCAACAAGACTAGAACTCCTATCATCAACCTAACATTACGTATTTGCATAGAATATGATAAAGATTGACAGTTCATTGGTTTGGAACTTTTTATCTGACAGTTTGCCAAGAACACCAGCAACTACAACGTAGAATTTATTATTTTGACCCTTGTTGTCTATAAAAACCAAGAGTTGGCGTATCAATAAATTGTCTAACTAGCTACACAGAATTAAGGATTGCGTGTTGTTAATACGCGATTCTGTTCTTAATAACGTAGAGTTAATGGTAAAATACCAATTTTTATTCGTATGATTGGGTAGTTCTCAACTTCTATAAAAAGATACTTGTTTGTAAGTCTGTAAGAATTATCGATGTTTAAGATGATTAGGGAACTGAAATTTTTTCAACAGTACGCTATTAGGTCTGACACGAGCAGAAAACGGTTCTTCCAAACGTTAAGCTGTAAGGTTATAAATATTCTACACATATTTTTTTATTGCTATTGTCGTTTCAAAGTCTGCTTACTATCTGAGATTTCACTCAAACGTATATACCCCTTTCTTTCACTATTTTACTTCGATGTCCTGGTTTTGGCAATTTCATCCCAAGGTATCAACAAGCAATGCCAGATTTGAAAGGACACGCTTTGCGTGTCTACAAGCAGCCTACCGCAGGTTTTGGCTTTTTCTCTTTGAATTCTATTATCCTTTTTTAAAAACATTCGCTCTTACTTTTAAATCTGATATAACTAGTATACTGCTCACAATTTCGCGGTTTTACGTAGACAATGAAAGAATTATTATAACTAGTAGACTGCTCGCAATTTTACGGTTTTACGTAGACAATGAAAGAATGTCATCCAGTCGTATTCCTTTCCATTTGCTCTCATACATCGTAGCTATTTACATGTGTCTCTGTCGAATTTGTTTTCTTTCCATAGGCTTATTATCTTCTTCCTGCCCACTCTAGTTCTGTTTTTTTTTATTTTAGCTTTCTCCCATCGCTTTCTCTTCGTTTTATTTTCGCATCGCGGTTTTCCCTCTTCATTTTAGTCCCGTCTCTGTGGACTAAGCTTGCCTCACTCACCATCTATACCTCCTTATGGGCTAATCGCGCGCAAAAGGTAATAGTTTAGGCACATGAAATATGCAAATTAGATATGAAAGGGAAATTAAATTTTTGAACACTTCTGCTTACTATTTTTTTCAACATGGTTGTCGGACTAACATACATAAGTGAATTTTGTAATAGAGCAGAGGTCGAATTTAAACACTTCTGCTAACCAGCTTCTTAAACTTTCAAATTTTAAACACTTTTGCCAACCATTTTTTAAACAAAATACTTTCGCTCGCTTCTTTTGCTAACTTCAGTAAACTTTTAGGTGTAGATTTAGATCTAAAATCTAGATCTCGAGTGTAAAATTTGACTTACATCTAGAAATCAAATTTAGAGCCAGATTTAGAGTATATCTTATGCTAGAGTCTGTATTAGGCCTATATCTAGCCTAGGTTTTGGACGCCATTTTTCTTTCTTTTTCGGCTCCTTGTGTCACGTTTTCTTCTGTTTAAAACTTAGGGCCTAAGCCCTGCATGTTAAGTATAGTAATTTGTGAAGGTCACTGTTTCCGTAATAGTTTCCCCCGCTTCCTCCGTTTAATTCTGCAGAATTGAAGTCCATCTAGATTAATAGGTTAAAAAATTTGATTTATATCTAGAAATCAATTTATATACTTAAGATTTAGAGCTAGATATACTTAGAACATATTTTGCTCTAGAGCTTTATTAGGCAGATATATAGCTTAAAGTTTGGGCGCCATTTTACTTCCAGTTCAGGCTGTGTGTTATGTTTTCTTCTGTTTTTGCCCTAAGGTCTATGCTCTGCACATCAAGTTTACTTAAATACTTGTTCCATACTTTACTCTACTCTAGCCTTGATCTCGATCTAAGCAGTTTTGGTTTTTTTTCTTATTACATGCCATTAGTTTGTTTATCTAGAATCTAGATATAGATAATAGCAATGCTAATAATATTCTCTATTGACCCACATCGTCAGATCTTTGTTTTGGAGTCTAAACCTACCTGGTCCAACATCTTTTAAGACCCATAGTTTTATCAACATTGTTTCTTGTTCATTTTTAAATTTTATTAGTCATTTTCTAGTAGGAAACTACAAACACGAACGCCTATCTAGTCTACTGTTAGGACTTTCTTGGACGTCCTCAAAATTAGAATGGTCTTGCATATACTACTACTACTACTACTACTACTACTACTACTACTACTACTACTACTACTACTACTACTGCTGCTACTGCGGCTGCTACTACTACTATAACTACTACTACTACTACTGCTACTACTACTACCATCACCATAACCACTTCAACTAATACTGCTATGTGCGTTACATTCTGATATCGTTTTCGATGTTGTTGTTTTTTTTTTTCAGTTTCTAGAAAACGAGCCTAAAAAGTTTCAAAAGAGTAACATGGAAAAACCTACAGGAGCAATGAAATCGACAAACCCACTTTTTCCGGAGAACTACTACAAAACCCCTTTGCCGTCTTCGTGCATAGACTTAAGGTCACCAGAGGGTAAAACTATTTTTTCTGAAGCTATGAAGTCCAGTTACATGGAAAGCTTTTTCAAGGTTTGTATCAGGAGATATGTGAACTGAATTGTTTGTCAGAAAGCATGTTAAAATTGCCAGACAGAGAGGAACGAAGCAGGGTGAAAATTACTTTCCGTATTCAGTTAACTTTGTTTTGTCTTGCACAAACTTTAAAAACTGTGATCATCATTAATTGACATATTGACATTGGCAAAATGCGATGACTTGGGTGTGTAAAACAACCTAGGCTTGTCAAAAGGTTATTAAATAACTTATTTTAGCTTTGGCATTTTAACATAATTTGAATAAACACGAGCTTACGAAATTATTTGATACTCAACCTAAAAAAGTAGTACGAGTAATCATACTATATTACGAGTTAGATACCCACCTGTTAACGTCAAAATAATCTAAACGCCTGGACTCAAAATGCTGAGATAATAACACAATTCCTAATTACCAATACTCAGTTACATGACTGTACATGTAAAATCTATCTGTCTGTCTGTCTGTCTGTCTGTCTCTCTTTCTTTCTCTTATCCGTTACTCTCGTGTTATCACTAAAGTGAGACAAATTGAGTGGGTTGGAAAGAAATATCTATACAGAGAGAGTTTGAGGGGGTGGTAGAAAGAGATCGTGGAAGGAAGAAATAAAGTTGAGTGTATCAAGCTTGATAAAGTCGGTGGTATCTACTACATGTACCCAATCAATTACCGATGCAAAGCACGGGCTGCCATAACTAGCAATACTATTAGAAATAATAATAATCGTATTATAATGGAAGGAGAGGTGAACTTTCAGCCAGAAGAGACTTTTTGTGGGAAGCTTAAAAATTGGGGAAATTATCCAGTCCATTTCAAATCACACTAAATTGATGTAAGAAGGCATTTAGAATGGCCTTTGATCTCTGCAAATAATTAAATTATGCTTTTTTTATTGATGTGAAAATCGTGGTGCCTATCCAATTTTTCTCTCCATTTTAAATCGATTTTGGGTTTTCCTTGAACGTTGAAATGCGTTCATGAAATGACGCGTCGCGCTTGTTCTAATTAAATTTCTTTTATATGATGAAAGAATATAGAGTCTAGTGCGAAACGCTAATTCGAACAAAGGTAGATTTTAAGAATGATTTTTACTTCATCATGCTTTGCGCATTGCCGCTAATGTAAAATTTTAAGCTAGTGCATTTGGGAAAACAATAGACTTTATAAATGAAAATATTCACCAATGTTCAGTTCTAGATTTCGGATAAAGCTCTAGGCTTGCTGGCAATGATAAACTGAAATGTAGATCTAGACCTACTACTTAGAATAATTTTTTTCTTTGAAACGAGTGTGCGTGAATTATTGTCAAGCTTCAAGCCATGACTCTTCTTTTCTGTTCAAATAGCAAATGATGCGAAAAGTTTAATGAACAAAATGAATAAAATCTAAAATTTTTTGAAAATATCCTGGTACATTGTTTTGTTTGCTGGCATATTAGCTTATATTATTCATGTAATAGCAATTATAGATTATCTGAAAACTTTATCTAAATGCCCGTATCGAGCTACATCTAAATTTAGGGGAAGAAGACGAAGAAAGCTACAGAGGGATTGAGTGAGAGACAAGATGAAGAGAGAGAGAGAGAGAGA
>BMAT01012799.1:29018-40456 GCA_019649035.1 Elysia marginata
GCAGCAGTAGTATAGTTGTACATGTAGTAGTAATAGTAATAATAATAATAATAATAATAATAATGATGGTGATAATAGTATTAATAATAATTCTCTTGTAAAGCGCCTAAAATCCACTTAAACAATGCTCGGTGGCGCTGATAGTAATACATACATTATAGCGTTAGCAGAAGGAAGTTACTTAAGTTATTGTTAAAACCCTAGTAAGAGAGTGGAACATTAAGCAGAAACGAGGAGTTTTACAATACAAATGCATAAAAACTATTACATTTTCTAAAATAGCAACTGCCCATGTCTTGAGAAATCTTACAATTACATCGAAATGCATAAAAATTAAAGCCGATATTCTCTAAAACCACAGAAAAATATTTAAAAAAAAAAAAACGCATTTTCCAATTTTTGCTTAAAGGGTTAAAATGTGTCACTTCTCTTAGTTTTTTTTTCAGATAAAACATTCAAGACCTTAAGAGCTATGACAGAAAACGCTTTTATTTTAAAAGTCGAGAATAAAATGGAGTCATTTGATCTTAAAATCCTCTTATAGAAGTTTTAGAGTTCTTGTAAATCAGAAGGATATAAATTGTTTAAACATTTTTCAAAATATGACGCGCAATTTTAAAACTTTACAGACTTTAAAAAGTTTAAGCAGCCAACGCGTGAGCATGACGGGAACGTCTGTGGGTCTATTTTTAGAAACTGGTTCCATTATTTTTATAGTTTCCTTGATCTGCTTTCCCGATTTTTACGTACGCGTAGTGAGACACGGTGCGTGTGCTTAAGGTCTCTAATGCGTGATTTTACCGCCAGGCAGTGTAGCTTTTTTAGTATTTTCTGTAAATCATTAAACTTGATCTACGAGTTATTAGCCGGGCTGCAGTGTTTTGAATTTTTTAAAGTCTGTCTACTAAATAACTAATTTTGGTGTTCCCACCAAAAGGGAGTTACAATGATCTAGCCTGCTGGCTATGAAAGAATGTACAAGTATTTGAGTATTACTGTCATCAATTAGTTCCCGAATTTTTCCAACATTTTTAGATAGTAGTGACAATTTTTACAAGCACGTTTGATATGACTTTCCATACAAAAGTGAGCATCAAAGTGGATACCAAGGTTTCTAACATTGTCACCTGTAGGTATAATTATTGTTTTCCACTTACATTCAGACTGCCTACTTCAACTTCAATTTTACTTCTCTTAGATGGTATTAATAAAACCTCAGTCTTTTGTTCATGTAGATTTAGTTTGTTGTTTGTCATCCAGCCTTTGATATCATTTATGAACTGCTCTAGGCATGTCAAGGAGCATTTGGTACTTTTTAAGGGTGTATAGATTTGGGTGTCATCAGCATAAATTATGGAAATCTAACTTTTGTCGTTTTATTTTATATATGTCCCGCATTCTGTCCAATTGAGTCTTAAGTCAAAAGGTTTAGTTTGAAGATATAAGCTTTTAAAGTTTAGTGGGAGTTCAGAAGTCAATTTTTTATCTCAGCTATTGATGCTAAAACTATTTCTAAACAGTTTTCAAACCTAAATTATGTTCAAATTTCATTTCTAGCTCCCTAATTTTAATTGGTATGGTTGCTAAGGCCTCAATACCTTTATAGTAGTCTAAACTTTAAATGTTGTTTTCTCCCCTTTCTGAAATTTCACAAGTCCTAACCCTGCCGACTTCAAATGGATAACTTCGAAAAGCTTTTCTGTTTGTTGTATTTAAAAGTACAGAGAAGAAGCTTTCCTGTGATACCAAAATCTGGCTACCTTCCCACTTCGACTCAAGTCTCATTTGGACTGGTTGCAAGACATATTAAGACTGGATGTTTATATGAAAAGAAACGTGGAGATCATGTACAGGTACATTCTAATTTTAAGAAACTCCCTCTGCCGTTTCTATAACTTCTTGACCTAAGTTATTTACTTTTCTTAATCATGTTATCAGATCTTTACAAAGGGGTTGTTGTGTGAAAAGAGATTCAGTCTTTTTACATGTGTGCTAAAATATGTTGAGGTTTTAGGGTGAAAAAAAATTATATTGCTGGTTGCAATGGAATGATATGGTGTTTTATATCGGTACATCTTTTGTCAATATTCAGCTTATCTCGCAGTATCTGACACAGGGAGAGCCAAATTTCTGTGGAGTTAGTTCCCTTGTCATGGCTTTGAACACCTTAGATGTCGATCCCTGTGAGGAATGGAAAGGTAAGATCTTTCCCATACATAATGCTCAGTTAACAGGAATGCACATATTTAAGTAGTGGTGGTAGTAGTAGTAGTAGTAGTAGTAGTAGTAGTAGTAGTAGTAGTAGTAGTAGTAGTAGTAGTAGTAGTAGTAGTATTAGTAGTAGTAGTAGTAGTAGTAGTAGTAGTAGTAGTAGTAGTAGTAGTAGTAGTGGTGGTGGTGGTGGTGGTGGTAGTGAGTTAGGTAGAAGGAGAAGTACCGTATAGTTACTTGTAGTTAAAAGATTTTAAGGTATGAAATTAGCAGTTAAGAGTAGTAGAGCCAGGCTTCAAGTGGAAATGCCCACAATAATTATGCTTGCTTTTTGGTGCGATTCAAACGTTCGACTTAAACAAGTTTCGGTAACCAGTACCCATCGCCTTGCCATTGAGAGAAACATGGTTTATACTATGTCACCACTTTGCTTCTTGAAAAAGAAGTTTCATGGCGAAGGTGTTTGCGTCTAAGGTCTCTCTAACTCTAAGCAACTTACGAACTTATATTAATGGGAAGATCCAAATTACATCCAAAGCAACCATTTGAGTCCAGAAGCACACCAATTCGCCATGCACAGCAAACACAGAGAAGAAGCGATAACATTTAAGGTATGCTTCAAATAAATCATTTGTCTAGAGATCAGACTAGGTAGTGGAGGCAGCCATTGCCCCCTCAAGGAGAGAAGTAGGGTTTACCTTTAAGTGGAAATGCCCGAAATAATTATGCTTACCTCCGTAACTACTGCTGCTGCTACAGCTGCAGCTTTTATTCCTCCTCATCCTCCTCTGCTACTACTACTACTACTACTACTACTACTACTACTACTACTACTACTACTACTACTACTACTACTACTACTGCTGCTGCTGCTAATACTCATACTACTACTACTATTACTAATCCTGCTGCTGCTGCTGCTGCTCCTCCTCCTACTCCTACTCCTCCTCCTCCTCCTACTATTACTACTACTACTACTACTACTACTACTACTACTACTACTACTACTACGGATTGATTTATCCTTTAGATGTGCTTATAGTCATAACCGAGGCAAGCTCTTGTGCCTCCATGTGCGTCGCCAATGTGAGAGCGCTTCTTTGTCCGAATTCAGGGCATGTTCTGTAGTGTGTCATCTATGACTTAGTTGGCAAGTAGGATCATCCCTCGTTCGTTAGTATTTCCGAATGACATGTGAGGGTAAATTGTCTAAGTTAAACGGATCTTGTTAGGAAGTTTATTGTTAGGGGCGCCATTAGCTAGATGTTTTAATCTCTGGATGGCAGAATCCCAGTTCGTCCATGGGCCTTGCCAAAGTTTTGCTTGTGTCTTATAATCATCGTTAATCATATCTCTGTTATCGTAGATCTCTGACCTTTACTAGAATTTGGCTGTGGAGAGATCAATAAGCTCGAATTTACAAAGCATTTCATATGTTTCCGCGTCTTGGTCCTTGCAACAGATCAGTGGCGTTGGTTTGACGACAGAATGCTCAACTGGTGCTGCACCTCATTCGAAACAGCCGTGGACATAGGAGTTACGTTGCCTCAGTTTGTTTGTCTTGCCAAATGTAATGGATTACACCCCTTGGCTGTCTATGGGAGCGACGTTGCATCTTTGAACCTGCTGAGAGACGAAGTAAGAGAAGGAAGGGTTTTTTGAGTAATATATGAATGGAAACTTAGTGTTGACGTTAGCGTCGTGGAGGCGTTATGTGCCAACGTAAACAGCAACGGCCACAACAAGAAGGTTGAATAATGCGAAGTCATGATAGCATAACAATTATTGTATTATGCCTTTTCAAAATGCTCAACAGTTTTTATTAAAGATCTAAACTAAACGCGTGTTGTGCACTGTCAGTGGAGTCGTATTTCTACGTATACGCATATATTGAGGTCAAATGAGAATTGTTCGGTCTTATCAAATTATGCCGTCTTTGGTAAGTTTTATATTACTGTTAACCATTATTTTTGTTGTTTCCCATGTGTCTTTCTTACCTAGTAGCTTATGGACAGGGTTAATTGGTTTTTACGTTAGTTTTCTGCTTTTTATCGTACAAGCTTTGATTTTGTAGGTATAATTTAAGGTTTGTTCAACAGTTAGATGATATGACACTCCTAGCCCTCCGCTCTAATTAAGTCGCGAGGGACGCACTCCACTCATTCACGACCAATAAGGTATCGACTAGCGACACCAGGCCGAAAAGGTTTGCTCAGTTGTCTTCGGTTTGCTTGGCTTGCTTGTATTAGCTGGACCTTGAGTTAGCCGAACAGAGTTGATGAACACCTTCACCTCATTTTCAAAGAATGAGAAGAAAATTTATTGATTGTAGACATTTCATTGGACTATGTGGAATTGTATCATGAGAGAGGACGAAAATTTTGTTTTGCCTTTGCGAGTAAAGATAAAATACACATTACGCGGTAAAACCATATCTATTTTCGATGATCTTCATGTTAAGCACTTATCATACCAACTTTTCTTTTTCTAAAGTCAACTAGAGTTTTATTTACACGAATTTCTCATAACTTCAGAATTGGTACAACTCATGTAAAGGTACAAACCGGTATTCATTCTTTATTGCAAAGCGGTTTTCTCAACAAATATTAACCAACAGTAATTATGAAAACTTCAACGAACCAACCAGGCAGAAAAAAAATCAACAAGTTGCAAAAAAAAGTTAAGCTTCTTGAAATTAAAAATTCACAGCTGTCCCTTGATAGTAATTAAATAAAAGTTAGGGAAATCAAAGCATACGTCAGCATTTTTTGTTTTCATTGTCTCCCCTTCTCCACTATTTGTGTGAGTGTCCAGGTGAAGCGAGTCACCAGCAGCGACGATGTCGTGTTTATTGTTTCCTATAGTAGGAAAACCAGCGGCCAGCTCGGCGATGGGCACTTCTCCCCAATAGCAGGGTTTGTAATAAATATTGTGTGAAATGAACTTATTTTTGTTCTAAATCTGTGTAATTGCAGATTATTCTGTTAGTATTTTCCGCTATAGAAAGAAAGGCTTTTTGCTTTTAGAAATTCCTTTAGCAGTAAATAAACTGTCATTTTAGTACTGAAAATGTTGTTAACGTAACAATACATGGTTGTTCTTACCAAAACCCTTGAAAATGATTTATTAGTAACTTAAATAGTAAAAGCATCTAAACTGAACGCTAGAAAACGAAACTCTAAGTATGCCACATAAGACAGTTAAGGCAATGCTGGGGATCCACGACCTAGTCTGCCTGGTTCTATTAAACCATTTAACTTAATATTTATAGTATTATCTCTCGTATTTACATGCTACACAATTATTTGTTCAGGTATCACGAGGGACGCGACCTGGTGTTGATGCTTGATATAGCTCGCTTCAAATATCCACCTTATTGGATGAAACTCGAAACTATGTTGGAGTCGATGAAACCCTTGGATAGTGTCACAGGTACTAGGGCAGCATGTCTGTTCGAAGAAAAGTACTCAGAGTTTTTACAGCAACTATTTTTTTCTGCATATTTCACGTTAACTTGTTTCTTTATGTAATGTTTTCGAATTTTCAAGCGGCATGATTTTTTACCAAGGTTGACATGCAATGTATCCTCTTTGTTTGATTTACTATCTCGAGTTGAGATTTGATTACTTTTGCAGCAATGCGCATGTGAAAACCTTAATGAAAAAATCAAGCTACGCTTTTTAAAAAAAATCAAAACAAGACAAAAATAAAGAAGAGAAAATTGCAAAATACCGCACGGATAACTCTGTTAAAAATCACGTGGCTTAGGCGACTTAAGAATGTCTGTATGCAAAACTTGAAGCGCCAGCAGAGTGTATCTACAGCTTGCCTCGGTCATTACAACAGAGGACGGCGCTAAGAGATAGCGCGGGACGTCGATCACGAATTCAAGTATCCAAAGAAACGGTATGCTAGACGAATGTGACAGATGAGCAGTTCTAGAAAATTCAAAAATTTATATAAGCACCCCGATTCCACCAGGAGAACAGCAGTAAGGCCTAACATCCATTCACCTACAACACAAAAATCTATCATGGTGAAACTAACGGTTCTATTATGAAATAGGAACGAAACATGGTCATACCTACATAAAAAGTTTCTGGAGTTGACCTAAGAGCTAGAAGAAGCTGGCGTCAAGGCTAAACATAAAATGAGGCCAGTAGATATTTGCGCCAGAGGATTTTTTGGGGGTTGTCAGCTTACTATAATTATTCTGAGTAAACTGTCTATCAGTGGCTACAAACGAATAACGTCTTAAAACTGTAAGCCAAAACAGCAGAAAACATTTCCTTTGTATTTGAAGCAGGAGAAATGAACATTTGCTTCATAAGGAGTAAATATGCTCCGATGGGGACTATTCTTAGGGAGTTCCGTTTTCTGAAGTGGTTGGGCACCGAATTTATACCTCTTAATTCAAGTCTTCTTTTTCGAAGCAAGCCATAAGAAATAAAAGATAACGTGGAGGCATCTGGGAGGGATAATGTAGATGTGGCCTGGTCAGGAGATTGTGGGCCAAACACTTGCCATGAGAGTGTTACTTCGCCGATAACTTCCGACTGTTTAGCTTACTACATAAGAAAAATATTGCATTGAGTAACAGAAAAGCTACTTCCACAACATCTGAGGAATTTTTTTTCTGGGATCAGACTATATACTTGCTATTTTAAACTTAGTTTACAGCTTTGTCTATATTAAAAATAGTGTCTCAATACTGTCTTCTCAATTTTGCCATTTTGCAAAAAAAAAAAATAACGCCTTTCTTAGTGGTAAAGCTCTGTTATCTCACTGTTTAGCCAGAACACCGAGGTAGGTAATCGCGGAGTGATCTAGATCTAGGTCAAGGTTTGTGACCTCAAATTCGGAAGGGTACATTAATTTAACTGCGGTGGAATCCATATTGTTCAGCAATCTAAATTCAATCTGGGAAAGATCATTTTCGACATTTAAAATCTGAATACGCTCAAAGTTCTAGACTCGATGCCGACCCATTTTAGCCTAATCTTCCCTCACACCCCAGTCACAACGTGATTAAACAGTAAATCATCAGAGCGGAATTGACTCAACGGCTAGAGCATGATGCTGCTAATGTGAAAGTCGAGGTTTCAGAAGGTCAGGACTTTGATCCCCACACTTGCCAATTTTTTTAACTCACCAAAACAAGACCTAGACTTTTTTTTAAAATCGAAGCAACTTAGTTTAACGTATTTTTTATATCAAAGGCTCACCATGTTACTTCTTTATGTAGACGAACAACAAGGGCAGAGTAGGGCTTTTTGAGTTGGGGTTGGCGACTCTCATATAAGGATCGCTCTTTTCCGCAACCGGTCTCAAGCAATTGGATGTCCGTTTTCACCTTCACTTAAACCAATTCCATTATCTTTGCTTAAACCCGCGAAATCTGCGGGTACCTTACTAGTTTCATAATATTTTAATTAAGATTATAATAGAGGCAAAGGTGGAGAATTTACATTTTTACCAAAGAGCTTAAGTTTTATAAATAAGGGAATAAAATCTGAGGATTAGACTGTATACACTACCTATGTAAGTCTCAACGTATTTCACTAGTGCTTTCAAAATAGTTTCTTTTATGCTTGGTTATATCAGATATTTCTATATATCCCACCCCAAGTGAGCTTGTTCTTATCTGTCTGTCTGTCTTTCTCTATGCTCCCTCTCTCTCACTTTCTCACTCACTTTTACATCTCGCCTTTTTTGCTCTTCACCCTTCGTTTTGCTGTAAATACCTGCCCCCCCCCAAAAAAAAAAAAAAAAAAAAAAAGAGAGAGATTGTGCTTTTTCATTTATGTTTATCCGTTGATAACATTTGTAGAAACATATCACTGCATTTGTTAAGAACTGTATTGAAAATGACTATAAATACAATTCTTAATATTCCTATATTGATATTTTTTACAAAATAATTTTGGATTTCCATGCTGAGATCTAAGTTACTAGGTCTAATTACATGAAATAAATCGTAAGAAAAGATTTGCTTCCATTTTCTAAACAGGAAAATCAAGAGGCTTTGTGGTGCTCTCGGTAGAAAAAGAGAAAGTCCAATCGCCTTACTTCGAACCATCCAGCGGAATGTATGAAATTATGAACTTAAAAAGAGGAAGAACTTCACCAGAGCTACTAGATATCAATAGAAATATCAAAGGTAACTAGATCTACGTTGCATTCGTTCTGCTTTGAGATGGGGCACATTTTATTCAAAGGTTTTGATCTATAGTTAAATGCTTTTTCATGCAGTAAAAAAAGTTTTTAAAACCCTCAGTTAAGAGAAAATAAAATCATGATTTTGTGCGCAAGAGCCAAACAAATTTTAAAAAATGAAACTTTTTCAATTTTATGTTTCGTATTTAGCAACTTTAGCCTCATTTTTGGTGAAGAATGTATTGAAAATGAATTTGAAAGTTAGCATAACTCGGTGGCTTAGAAAATACCCTTTATGGTATAGGACCTTAATGTCAAAACAAGCACATTTTCTGTAAAGGATAAAGTGCAAATTGGTTATCACAATAATTGTTATGTTTTAATTGATTCCTTCATGAAATTCATATATTAAACATATCTGTATTTATTACTCGACATTTCCTTTTTCGCAGTCTCAAAATCAAATGGATATGATGAAAAATCAACTGTAATGAATGGATCTACAGGGGAATTTAGAGAACCATGTTGCATATCGGTTGCAAAGAACTTCGACTGATGGTAGTTTTTAGTTTTTTGTTTTTGTTTTTCCTTGTTTTTGTTTTTTTCTTTTTTGGCTGTTTTTTTTTTTGCTTTACAAGAACTGTCTTTTTAACATTAGGCTGTAAATAAGAACGTTATGTAAGGAAGACAAGTAATAGTAGCAATCTAAAATAACCCAGCGTGAGAAAAACTCGAAGTTAAATGTATATTCAGACAACTTTAGTGATTGGTTTGACAAAAGTGTCAACAACTTTTTTATTTTATGCGTCTTTTTTTCGTTACTACGCAATGTAATAATTAATTTATTTTTTACAATGGTTGTAATCTGTAACAAAAACTGCTCAGCAAACGTCGTACATTTTTTTAGACATTTGAGCAATAACGACCTATTCTACTGCTGACCACCTCATTGTCAAACAACTTATCACCCCTTCAGTATGAAAACTAACTATTAATAAGGTACTATTGCTATTACATATATATATGCGGTGCAGGAAATTTATGATTATTTCCCCTTGATCATTTGTCAATCTTTAAAAAATCAAAATTTTTGGTCTGTAGCACATAGTTTAAAATAGTAACAAATGCCTAACTGAACACTAGTGGGGCTTATTCTGCTATCAATTCATGGACTAAAAAACACAGTGAAACATTTCCTGGAGATGTCTTTAACTTAAAACTTTAGAAAAAACTATCCTTTATTTTTAAAAGCGCTATCAGGCATTAAAACATTAGGAGTCCTTGCTCACCGCTAAATCGTTAAACTTTGCTATACAGAATACTACAGAATACTAAAATTTGACCCCAGCATTGTTTTGGCAATACCAGCATAATTTTCTATTTTTATGTTGAATCTTTATTATCTTTTTTTTTTTCAGATCAATTACAAAAACATCTTAATGGAAATCCAGCTGATATTCACACACAAGTGCATTATTATTCAATTGATTTGTTTTAAAGGATGAAAGAACAACCGCCCCCCTGCACCTTCGGTGCAAATAAACGGGTGCTGAAGTTAGAAGAAATATGAAATGATACTTTGTTTTTTTGTACAGAAGAGAATGTTTTCCTAAAGCAAAAAAAAAAACTGCCTCTCATGTCTGTCATAGGTTAAAACTTTCTCTGCCTTTAGACAAAATAATTTTTTCTGTATTTAGATCATCTGTCAGCCTGACCAAATATTGATTGTTTTCAATATATGGGCTTACGTAACTGTTTACAACGATGATAAACTTGAATTGAAATATGATTGTAATCGAAATAGAAGTAGGCTTACTTTTGACGAAAATTTAAATCATTCTTAAATTTATGCCATTTTAGCGTTGTTTGATTAATTCTCTCTAAAAGTGCCCTTTCAATGAACGTGTCGACTTACCGTAAGTAGTCTGTGAAACTATGTTGTTTACTGTGCAAAAATGAAAGTCTGACCTACACTTTGAAATGGTTGTCAAAACCACAAAATAGATGTCATTTCTTTGCCTGGCTTCTGCTCTTGTTATATTAACAGAAACAAAGCTTTGATTTCCGGAAGGAACATTAGCAACTAGGTTAAACAATGTCTTTGAGTTAGAGATAGTAACACTTTAAAAACAAGTTCGGAAACAAAACGACAGAGACAATACCAAAAAGAGCCAAAACAAGTGATAACCCAATACATTCCAGCTTGAAGTTTTCCAGCTTGAAGTGGGTGCAGATGGTGTTTGCTCTATCCCTTAGAAGCGAAATAATCTTTTGGTAAGTGCCACAGTTGCCAGATTTTCTAAGTTATCTGTTCAGAAAACGAGATCGATAGTGCCACATTGGCACACTGCGACATAGAAAAATCTCCGACAGGGTGGAGGAAGAAGAACGATAAATACCAAAAGAACAATAACGCGTACATTGTATCGGGGTTAGAAGAAATATGAACAAGTTGCAACAGCCTCAGCCATAACAAAGTACCAGGTGAAGTCCAATTTCGCGCCATAATACTAGAGTGGAGCAGCACTAATTTTGTGGAATAAACAATTGCCAACATGTATATAACATGGCCTTCACCAAACATGAAAAAGACACCAACGTAGCAAAAACCTGGGGAAAGAAAGGTACGCCAAACAACCTGCGACCTATCACATTACTAAAATCATTACGGAAAGCATTGTCGATTATTACTCTCAACAGAATTAGACATTATTGTGAGAAATACCTGCAAAATATTTAAAGCGGTTTCCGTCCAAACAGAAGCACTGCATGCGTAACCTGAATGCATTATTGGTTAACAGCCAAGACATAAAAGCTTTGTGTCATAATTGAAATCGCTACGCTTCTTGTTGAGCAATGAAGAAATAAACACGAGTACAAATGGCAAGCTTTTTCGATGAATTTGTGGAACTTTGTGAAGTTCGCGCTTGCAACATGTTAGGCATAAAGGGCAACCACTTACGTGAACTAAGATGACGAAAAGAAGAGAAGAAGGATTTCGGATGGCATAGGAAATGGGAGAAGTGGATGGATCCAGGTTGTTGGTGGAAGACAGAGGATGGAGAAATTAA
>BMAT01012799.1:77539-89989 GCA_019649035.1 Elysia marginata
TTCGTCACTCAGCATAACTGTGTTGCTGCCATCAATGCCCCAGCAGACCAGCTCTGTGGCCTAGCGGTAAGACACTCCCTCAGAGATCGGGAGGTGCGTGCTTCGATTCCCGGCCGACTCAAACGAAGTTTAATATTGCTAGCCCTATTTTTACACGTAAGCTTCTGGTTTAGATTGCAATTTGTGGTGCTTGTTAGCAATGATGTTTTTATTCATAACACTTTGGCGGTTCCTCTTTTCGTGTTTAGTTATTACATGTTCGCAGTCATATACAGCTGTGTCCAGTGTAGGCTACGTACCAGGCTTAGAAATGCTTAGGGGACGAAAAACAGTAGGCGTGCGGCAACGGTCAGCTGTTGTCTCTTTGACGTTACGTGCGCACGTGGCCAGACTGCCAGACCTACTAACAGACCATAACAAAGTACCAGGCCAAGCTGTGACGGTCTCGGTAGAATACAATCATACATGTTCGCTAACTTGGGTGCATGACTAAAGTTTCTCAAGATCATGACTGACCTCCGTATATCATTCCACTTTGGTTCTGACCTAAATCTACCTATTGGTGCGGATTCGTTGATCTACAGTGGTTTGATAGCGTTTCATTTAAGCTGCTTAATATTTTTTTCTAACGAGCCACACAACGAAATACGCAATAGGCAAGAATGAATGCCGAAGAGATAGTGTTACCTAAGTTGAGACGTAGATTTAGGCAAGAACCATTACCACTTCATTTCTCTATTACAAGAATACAGAAATATCGATCGGTGAGGGCCCTAAGCCCGTTGATGATCTTGACTGCTAATCTACTTCGCATAAACCATCAATTTTTATATGTGACAGAGGTATGTACATACATTATGTATCTTTGCGATAAGGATGTTTTGGGGGCAAATTCCAACCTGGCAGCTAAATGATGTAGACGTAATGGTAATCATTCATATTTTGTGGGCCTTAAAATCACTGGCCTCAAAATGTTATGAAATCTGGTATTTTCCTGAAAAATGAAATGTTAAAACCAAGTGATATGCTGGATCAAAATATTAAAGATCTAGATCTAAGATCTCTTCACAAACAGTCATATGATTTATTCTAGATCTGTTGTTTTTGTTGTGGACGATTTACTAATACCAGAGGTAGTTGCTAATACTCCGCATAGTATTTTTTACGTGCGTAGATTTAATGATATTAAAGGTACGAAATTAGCAGCACTTGGAGAGAAGTACAAGTACATTAATTTTCTAGATCTAATCTATCTAGATCTAGATCTAGATTCTAAATTTCTAGACCCCAGCCAAGGTCTAGATCCAGGCTTTAATCGGAAATGCCTGAAATGCAGATACATCCATTATTTATCATTATTTGAACCTTCAACTTATAAATCTAGAAAAATTGTTCCTCTTAAAGCTTATTTGGCTGTCAACTCAGGCTTCTTTTCCCATGTTTAGGTTCCTGTATGATCTGTTGATGTACTAACTACTAGGCCTATTTCTTTTTTCTTTTTCTGGCAGTGGCCGCTGATACAGGCGCAACAGTATTGTGGTTGTGATGCAAGGCAGTTTACCATAATAGGGCTTTATTTAGGATTTGGTCAGCCAAGCTACTCCCTTGACTACTCTAAGCATCTTTGTGTAGGCGCTGTCTAGTTTCATGCTTTCTGCCTTTGTTAGTGTCCAGTTGCTGATCCATGTTACAAAGGAACAGTTTTTATGGCCGCTCTAAAAATTTTATTTTGAGTTCTTCCTTGAATCCCGATCTCCAAATTTTATCTACTTTGGATCTATAGTGCTGACCAGGCCATTCCAGTTCTGCCTTTTGAGCAGATATTTACCCATACCCCCAAATATGGAAAGTTAAGCAAATCACCACTCTTTGGTTTCAGTTCTCCTTTGTCTTGACTGAGGAGTACATATGTTCCGTTTTGGAGCTGTTGATGTGTAGTCTAAATTTGCTCATTCTAGTCTTGTTAATAATATTTGCGCTTGGTTTAGGTTGTTAGACATTAATGCGAAGTCATCCGCAAAATCAGCATGGCAAATTACTTTTTCGCCTGCTTCTAGTTCTATCAAGGGTAAATCCCAGGTTTTGGTCCTCCTTGGTTGTTTGTCACATGACATGAAAGTCTAGAGTGATTAGAAAGGTATATGGCACTAAGGTGTCTCTTTGCAGTATTCCTGATAGTATTAAAAAAAAAACCAGTCTTGCCGTCTGGAGATATGACTTGAAAATTCTTTAAGATCTTTAAATTATTGTTTTGATTACTCAGTTAAATTGAAGGATCTTAAGAAAACGAGAAAATTTTGTAAACTGAGGCCTACTGCTAATTATTATTAAATCTAGGCTCTATGGATCAAGTATCAAATCAATCAGATTTTCTTGTAGATGATATATTTATGATGATTAGATCTATCTCCCCAAGCGCTGCACACAGTGGGAATATCTATTACGCGCCTTAAATACATTAATTTTTTTACTCACTACACATTCAAAGTAGTGATGGAGTGAAAATTTCAACACATCTGTCTCATTTGAATTGATTGGGTGACAAATAGGGCTTACTAAATCTAGATCTAATTGTTCTTACCAAAATCTACTACCTATTGGTGTGTGGTTATGTATCAAAAGTGTTAAAAGAGTCTTGTATTTAAGGTGCGTTGTACTTTTGCCCTACTTGGCCTCACAAGGGGTGCTCAATCTGTAAAATTGAAGGCAATAAAAGATTTTTGTCTTTAAAACAAGTTGCTGAGATTTAGGCTATGAAAATTCTTTTTTTGAAAAAAAAAAAAACCAAAACAGGTAACTGTGGGGGCAACACAGCCTTCAGAGATATCAACAGTGCCAGCAACTATAACAGCCCCAGATGGATTTTTTTCATTAAGGCTTGAGACAGATGCCTTGGAAAATGCAAGAGGTTTTCTAGCTACTTATTCTATTGGTAAGTATAACTAGATAATTAGGAACAATATTCCAGCCTTGTGCTTCAGAGTCTGTTTTGTCAGAAGGAGATAATCAGGAGACAAAGCATCATTTGTTTGAACACTTTCCATCTAAATGGCTTCTTTAACTACTTGGTTTTAATCTCCATCCATTTGCCAGTTTGAGTTGGTGTTTTGTGCATGATGTTTTTACTTAAAGTTGCTCCAAATCTTAAATCAAATTTGCATGCATAATTCATAGCTTTAGCTTTGCAGCAAAGTATTCAATAACTCATAGTGTCACCTTAGCCTTTCTTGTCATTGTTAAGATCTCTGTAAAACAGTATTTTAGTTTTTAAATTTAGAGTGCAATTGAGAGCAGTATAAGAGAACAGTGCTTTATAAGTAACAATATCATTAGTAATATATGGTGCAATTAGGGTACATCAGGCACAAGTCGCTCAAACTAGTCTTGAATAGAGCCATTAACATATATATAGGGCAATTTTTCAAGGAAAATATGTCTAGTGTTGAGCATGAATAAGCCGCACTTTTACTTTGCACTTTTTAAAAGGCATGGCTGTTTTCAACAGTTTTTCTAAGCCTCCAAAGGGAACATTGTTGACAAAAAAAATTTTGATATATTTTGAGGAAAAATATTAAATTTTTGTTGATTGGAAAAAGACAGAAAAGCGAGAAAAAATTCTTAAAGTTGATTTTAGATGTGTTTTCTCAAGAAGTTTCCAACTTTTAATATAGTTTTGGTAAGCCTGGGAACTGAAAAATCAGAGCTAGATCTGCATTGGGTTATAAATATTATGTAAAAATTTGTTATTGCTTTTGAATACAATATCTCAGGTAACAGAAAAGCTAGAGTTGTCATTTTATCACTGTCTTAAAGGGTGTGAAATACATTTTCAAAAATGTTAACAATTAATCTTTCAAAATTCTGCCTGGTGACTGTTTACCCTGCTCACCTCAGATAGATAAGACATAAATTATAATTATGTTTCCATCTCGATTTCTTAGGTTGCCCGGACCCAGTTTTTAATTCGGACACTTTGGTGCAGCCAGCACAGAGCAACTACAATTATGGAAATGTACTAACTGTATCATGTGGTGCAGGATTTGTGTTTGATTCCGAAGAGTTCTATGATATCATCCCAGGTGGTAGCCAGAGTAAAGCATCAGTTCAGATTGAGTGCCTGTTTGGTGGTTCATGGAATGTGAGGACTATTCCAAACTGTATACGTAAGTTTGGGTTGCTGTGGTTTTTATTAATGATATAAATCATAGATGCTTTGCTTTACATGAGCTTTATTTTATTGTGGTAACAAAGAGATGGAATATAACTAAGAAAGTGAAATCATCTTTAGGTAGAATGTTGGTGCTTGGAAAATTAAGTCCTTCCAGTCCCAAAACAGTGTAGATAAAATTTTCATGATAAAGCTTGTCTTAGCTGTTTGTTCCTAATCATGTTTTTAATTCAGTAGAATCTAACACAAAAGTGGCTAAACTGAAAAATTCATTGAACTGAAAGGAAATGGCTTGGTATTGTAGTCTTCCATTGTCTTTGAATTGGTTCATGTGCTAAACTGAAATTATTTTGGAAGCTTTTGCCTTGACTTTAAAGACAGAAAGCTGGTTTTCTAGATATGAGTACTCTCAAATTATGACGTTGTGATCACTCAACCATGCTTACCCTAGGCCTACACAAAGCTGAAAAAAGGCTGATAATTTATTCAGTAGGCCATCTTCTACTTGTATGTTGACTGCTAGGCATGTGCTAAAGTTGTTTATGTCAAGCTATGTTTTAAATTGGTTAAACAAAAGCAACAGTACCGATCAAAATAGACATGAGTCAAGTTGCATTGGAATTCTGATGGGATGGGCCTATGAGCAAAGAGATTGTTAGGGGTTTGGGGGCAAAGACCACTACAATAATCTGCTGTAGACTCAGTTATAAAGAGTTTTGAGTGACCTATTTTGCACTGACAGTAAACTATACTGCTGCTTTTGTCCATACATGTATTTGTGCTGAAATAGTTATCCCCTTGATCAAAAGTACTCGTAGTAAAACATCAAAATGCCTTTAAGCCGAAATGGACTTTACATGATTTAAAATTTTGGTTTTAAGGGATTCTACTGTTTATACCAAAGGTTTTTTTTCTTGCTACACAAATTTCTATCCCTTCATGTAAATTTCCTTAGCTCAGCCTGACAATCTATTAATTTAATTTGCTGTCTTCGTAGCTTAAAATGTGGCTATTCACCACTTATCTGTATATTCACAATTGAGTTTGATTTTCAGTCTGATTTTGTATTTTTTAATATGACTATCTGCTTGCATCACCTTTCTCTCTTTTTTGTTATCAATATCATTCCTGTAAAGCAACCATTTTTGATTTTGTAGTTTTGTTTTGCTTACTTTTCAATCTACTTTTTTAAACCTGTTACATGTACAATTGTAACAAAAATCAAGTGGTTTTAATACTTAATATACTATAACATACAAATCCGCTGTTCTCTTTGTACAGGGCGGTACTGTGGTCTACCTGCTCCAGTTCTTAACGGGTATATCCAGTCTGCTACTGGTGTAGTGTTTGGATCCACTGTGACCTTTGGATGTTTGAAAGGATATGGCATCTTGAGTGGTCAGGCAACTGTAACCTGTGACCAGTCTGGAACTTGGAGCTCCTCCCCAACTTGTACTGGTATGTTCGACATGTAATGGGCCAGATTAGGTAATTTTCAGATTAAATGGCATTGGTATTTGAAACTTGTGAAACTTTGCTGAATGTCTTTATTGTCATTAAAGTTATTAAATTTTTTTTTTTGGTGAAGGAAAATTAGGCAAAATCTGACTTTCAACTTTGTTTTTTAATCTAAAGCTGCGAGGCATTATCAGAATATCTCAAACATATCAGAGTGCTGGCACTGCCAAAGAGAGGGAATACACTTGTTTGAGAAAAGATATTTCCAAAGTAAAAGTACCTCTCTTGGTCACTTTAACACTATTGTTTGTTTAAAAAAATGCAAATGTTTTAAAATAAAGTAGTGTTTTCTACTTTCCTGAAATTGAGAGAGTGTAAAAATTAAAAGAAAAAGATTTAATTGAACAACAATATTTGAATTTTTTGCATGCACCCTGTATATATTCAGGCTTTATTTCTTTTTTTTTTTTCACTCATATCAGCCATACAGTGTCCCATCCTGAATCTTCAGTCATCTAATGCCGAAGTGAGCTTTACCTACAAGGATGGGAGGTCAGTCGGCAGCATCTACATCTTCTCTTGCCCCCCTGGGTATCAACTGTCCGGCTCACCCATACTGCTGTGTCAGGGCGACCAGACGTGGAGTTCTGCACTTCCTGTCTGTCAACGTAAGTTAGCCATAGTTAAGTTGTGAGCTTTTTTTAAATGTTGGACATACCCAGATCTTTTCATATTGAACATTTCCAGGTCCTCTAATATTGGACATTCCAAGATATTTTCATATCGGAAATTCCCGTCTCCATTATACTTTGTCTATTTATGTATCTACCTCTCCCTCTAGTTTCTCTGTGTATCAATGTGAGTGAGCAATAGTTATAAATTGTGAACTCAATCAATACTAGGCATTCCTATTAAATTTTTTCCTATATAGTTTGTCTGTCTCATTCTCTCTCTCTCTCTCTCTCTCTCTCTCTCTCTCTCTCTCTCTTTATGGGGTTGGGGGCATACACTATTTTCTAAGGCTATCTAAGAACATGGCATATTCATTTACAGTGCATCTGATCCACCTTAATCTTACAAGTAAGAATAAAAAGAGAGACAGGCAGACCTGCAGAAAGAGAAGGAAGTAGACAAAGACGTACTGAAAGAGAATTAGAGAGACAGGCAGACAGACAGACAGAATTGCACATAGTGCAAGACTGAAAGACAAACGTATCTTATTCTCGGCTTTAAACTCTGTTAGAAATTTTGTCAATATGTTCTGTAAGTTTGACTTAAATAACCTTTAGCCTTTAGCGTTAAGTTTCAAATAGTACAGCACCAGCATCCAGAACGATTTAAAAGCCTTGTTGTCCTTCAGCACGAGTTTGTGTGGTACCAACGGTTCCCCTTGCATCAGTTTTGACTGGAGCAAAGACAGTACTGCTGGGAGACACACTCACTGTCCAGTGTGACACAGGCTATGTAGTGTCCGGTACCCAGACGGTCAGCTCTTCCATCACATGCCAGAGTGACCTTACATTTGGAACACTTCCTGTCTGCGTTGGTAGGTTTTTTTTTAAACATGTTTGCCAACCATGCGTTTAAAGGGGAATCAAAGTGTAAAGTTTTGTTTGCACATATTAACGTAGCAAAATAGCGAAGGATAGTTTCTTTTCGCGAGTGCTCTGTCTTGTTTCTCACATAATTGGGACGCTTAGAAAAATGCATTGCTCAAAATATCAACAGCTTATAGTGTGAATACAGTGAGATATTAGTGCTTGAGGTTCTATTTCCAGGTTCTGGAGGAATAGGGAAAAGGGATGCATAGCATATTTTATCATTTAGAGTTCATGCTATAATAAAGCCATGGTTATACTTCTTATTTTTATGTACTTATTTTCTTTTTTGTTACTTTGAATTTGCTAAAAAGTTTGCAACTTTAAAGAGTCTCAGGAAAAGCAATCTTTTAGTTTTATGAAAACAGCTAAAAAGGTTATTGCATGGTGAGTTATTTATCTTTCCCCTTTTTTTACTGTTTTGCTTTCCTCATCCAGTGTCCGCATTCGACTACTGCTCTAGCAATCCATGCTCTGTCAACCAGACCTGTGCAAGTGCCATAGGCACACACGAGTGCTCATGTCGTGATGGATTTATACGCAACGGCAATGATTGCATTGGTAAATTAAAAAAAAAAATGATTTTTGGCCCTCATTAGAATTCTGTCTCTTGTCCTAAGAGCTCTTATCCAAGGTCTGCATTAAAGGATTTGATGGTTGGTTATTAAGTCAAAATACTTGCATGATTAGAATTATTTTTAAAAATTCAATATTGATGATGCAACATGAAAAGTTTATTTTAGGCTGTATTTCCATCAAGTATAACTTTCAATAAATTGAAAGTAGAGGGAAAAACCTTTATATATTTGAAAGGGTTAAAAGGTCAGAAAACTGTAATCACTTTATATGATGAAAAAACAAAAGCAATTACTTTACATATACAAAAGAGTTGCAGATTCATACTACAAAAAGCTCATAGATTGATCATATGAGAGAATAAAGTGCAGGTAATTACAAAGCAAGAGCAATCATAAATAGATATAATACATATACTTGGTTTGGGATTTGTACATCTTAAAATCTTTTATATCTTCAATCCTCCTTCACTACCCATTCTATGTTCCTCCCCTCCTCAACCTCTTCATGCCTATGTCCAGACAATGACGAGTGCGAGACAGGAAGTGATGGGTGTAGCCAGGTATGTGTGAACCTGGTGTCAGGCTACAGGTGCCAGTGTGATCAGTCAGGCTTCTCCCTCTTTACCAGTGATGGCTTTAACGGTTTCTTCATTCCCACTGGCGAGACAGGCCGCAGGGCTGGAGATGTCTACCGCAATGGCCACACCTGTGTCTGTAGGTTTTTAACTCTAGAAAATCTGTTACCATATAATAGCTTATATATATAAGTTACTGAATTAAAGCAGACCAAGTCAGCCACAAGTACAGTATGAAAAAATCCAGTGTATGAATGTTTTTGTGCCCTATTTCCTGTAGTTTGTTAAACGTAACAGTGAGATAAAGGGAAGAGGAAGTAACAAAAGGTGGCAGGCGACGAGCACACCAAGAAAGATACCAAGGAAGAGATTGGAAGGAATGAGACCAGGGAGCAAATTGAAAAGACAAAAGAAGGCAAAGTGAGGTTGATCTGGATCAGTAAGGACCTCCCTGTAGGCTAGGCTGGAATTAAAAGGAGCTTACTTGCAATGCCAGTTAGGCAAATTGGCATTGGATGGAGACCCAGTCCCAGGACTTTCTATGCCATCGACTAATTGACTGACAGGATTTGCAGTGCAAAGTTTATAACTAGATCTAGAATTATATTTCCATTAACTTTAATAAATATATAGGCCAATATAGGACTTTTAATATGCAATGGGAAGACCCATTCAAAGTCCACTGCCAACCATGAGGCTTGTAGCATGCACTCACATCCAGTTAATTGGCTGATACTCCAGTAGCCTTGGCCCTCACATGACAACTATGAAATGGTGTGTATCTATATGTTATAAAACTTGAACAATGTTGAATTTGTTGCTATTGTTCAACTAAAAAAAAAATAACAACCTATAGGTCCAATCAAAACAAGCTGTATAGAAGCTTAAACTAACAATTATATATGGTGAGTTAGTTGGGATTGATTGTACTTTCACTTTTAGCCCTTTCCATTGAAAATAAAGTATACAATCATTACCTTTAATAAGCCAGTGCAAAATCTGAGACTCAGAATTCATCTAGCTGAAACAAGGCAAAAACTGTTTTTATATATTACAGTTTCAAGAGTTTGAAGTTTTTCCAGTTCTCTGATAATTGCCTTGCAACCAGTTAAAATGAGTCTTAAGTCAAAATTGGAAGGTAATCAGATTTTCCTATCACAGAGCAGCTTATTTTCTGTACTTTCAAATACAACAAACAGAAAAGCTCTATCATGCTTATGTATGAATAGGCCCCATATAACTGTTCAAAGTCGGCAGGGTTAGGAATTGTGAAATTTCAGAAAAGGGAGAAAATAGCATTTAAAGTCAAGACAACTATTAAGGTGTTGAGGACCATACCAATTTAAATTGAACACATAGAACATGAAATTTTAACATGAATTAGGTGTGAAAACTGTTTAAAAATGGTTTGAGCTTTCATATCTAAAATAAAAAAAATGACTTGTGAACACCTATTAAACTTTAAAAGCCTATATCTCAAAACCAAGCTATTCGACTTACAACTCTTTTTGACAGAATGCAAGACAATTTAACTCTCAACAGGCTGCCTATTTTGGCCAATTTTATTTAGATTCCATGTTTTTTTTATATCTTACTTTCTGTTTGTTTTGTACAATAAAGCAAATTTTTATATTTAATATCAATATTTAACTATTTTTTTCACTAGAAAACAAAACTTAAGAATGAAAAACTAAAAAATGTGCATGAAAATAAACCTTAAAAGGAGTGTATGGGTATGGGTGACAGATTTTCGATTTGATAATATTCTGCCTGCTAAAGATCAATAGTTATAGTGTCTCATGCTGTGGTGGACAAACGAAGTGAAATTTCTCTCCTGTTTACACTGCGGAGATTGTACTTTGTTTGTCCCGGGCAGCATGCATGACAGTATCTAGGTGCCCTTATCATTATGTATATAAGCAGATGAAACCTACAAAAAATCATATCCTCCTCTTTTTTATGTATCACTGTCTCTCAGTAAATCAGTGTCCAGATCCTGGGGAAATTATCAATGGCTACATAACTAACCCACAAACAAGTTACCATGTCAACGACAGCTTGACCATCAGCTGTGACCTGGGCTATGTGCCCACTCAAGATCTGAGAACTACTGTGTGTTCAGACAATGGGCAGTGGGTTCCCAGTCTGCCAACTTGCCAAGGTAAGATGTAAAGTAGTCTTGATTGACAATAAGTTTGTTCTCATATGAACATAGAATAATATCTCAAAACAAAGAGGAAGATAGATTTTTAAAACATATAGTATAGCTTAAGTGAGAAAAGTAACAAAAGTTTTTAGCTCTTGAAGTCTTCTCAAAAAGGCCACAATTGACTGACCCCCAAAGAACTTAATTAATGAAAGGAAGATAATAACTCACATTGCAATGCCTGTATTTGTGGAAGTGGTCATTGTAATTTTCAATTCAAATTCCCTTGAGTTTCTTTGTCTAGTTTACAATTTTTTAAATTCTTTAAGTAGTGTGTAAATTATCTAGCTGACATCCAATTCAAGGAATTCATGAGAGCGCAACCTCAAAGTTTGTAAAGGTTCTTTCAGTATATTGTACAATAAATGGAAAAGCCTTAAGTCAGAGATATCTTTTTCACTTTTTACTCCAACACAATCCTTGTCTATCCTCCCCTGCAGTGGCCAAGTGTGCCCCTGACAATCTTAATGATCTAACCAATCCACCTGTGCTGACCATTCCAAGTGGAGCAGTCGGTTATGGACAGGTAGTCACATCGGTGTGTTTAGTAGATGGGCGAGGCACTTTCAATAGGACAAGGTCTTGTGTTTTTGACCCTGCGTCTCTCAGCTACAGACTACAAGGGGAAAGTCTTGAGTGTGGGGGTAAGTATTTGGTTGTAAATAAAACGATTATGCAGTCACCTTAACTATACCAATACCAAATGAAGTTCTACAATATTACAGGATTATTTCAAGGGTTGCAATATTTTTTCTCTCCATGCTCTCTCAAAAACCATTTGAGCGATTAACTGTACAAAATGTTCAGTTCCTTGAAGGACTCAAGGCATAATGAGTTATGTGCAATTGAAAATTTTGCATAAATGAACATTTCTACTTAATATTCCATTGTCACAAAATGCCATTTTATTTCTATTGATCATACTTTTGCGTGGGGAAATTTTTCCAACTTGTTTGTCGTTAAGTAGAGAAAGGAGGGCGTAATAGCGCACCTTTAAGTCAGTGAACCGATTGGTTTGATGTAAACATCTGCGCTGTAGCTAGATTAATGAGGTGATAAGATTACTAGAATAACATGCTGCGCCGGGGTGCAACAATATCAAGGAAATGCACCATTACATAGGATTGGGTGCATTGTGTCTCTTGCTAAGGTGGTCCATGGAAACTGCGAGCGTTTTGAATTGATTTACTGGGGTTTTCCTGCACACATTGCGTGACCATGACCACAAATATTTAATCGGAAGTAGAAATTACCTGTAGGAGGACAGGTTAGGATGCTCTTTTACCTTAAAAGGAAATTTGGATGTATCATGTCCTTAAAAGGAGAAGGCTGTAAACAAGTTTATTTGGTATAAATGAAGGGGGGTTTCTGACCATTCCATCAGAGCAGCAGTAGCGATTACTATGCTCCGTTCCAGACCTGTCTTACTGTTTGACAGAGGAGTCACAAAGACTCAAGTCTGCTCACACCGGTTTGAGCTAAACAATCATACTAGAAGACTTACATTACTGACGAAGAGGATGTAGACTTGAAGACTCTGTGTCATTGAGTCACTGTTTTAAGTTTTCCATTTGTGAATTCTATCGGCTCTGGTGAGAATTGTTATTACCTTCTCCTTAGGGATAGCTAATATTAAATAGCTAAAAGAGTAATTCAAGTTATACCATAAATGGCAAAGTCAATCAGATAATACTGCAAGAATAACTTTCTCTTATAAAGGCATATTTACTTGTCTGATTTAAGTCTTATGACGAGTCTTTTAAAGAATCAAACTGTATTCAGCCATAAGATTGATATAATCTGTAAATGACATGTTACTTATTCTATATCTGAGTGAATAATTGAATAAATATTTATGCTAGTAAAA
>BMAT01012799.1:113839-125522 GCA_019649035.1 Elysia marginata
AACTTCTCCTGGGATTCCGTCTAAACCTGGTGCTTTTCTGCTTTTAAATTCCCTGACTGCAGCCTTTGATGCTCAACACTGAAAAAAAGACAAAAAGTATGTCCAGATGCTACAAAATATATTCCTTCATCCCACAGCCTCAGTACATGTAGGCAATATGTGTCTCATCCAGGGTAAATAAGTTGGAAGTCAGAAATTCTTTTTTTTTAAGGGGAAACAACATTTCAAGGTCTATTTTTCTCTTCTTCCCTATAATTATATCAAGAAAAGTTTTTGATAGCTTTCCATAAAGTGTTGATATCTTTTTGAAATTTTTTATGATTAAAAGCTTAGAAGAATGTCTTGTTCAAAACAGCAATGTCTTAAAAGTGAAAATCATTTACATCCGACTCATTCATTCTTGATGCGAGACATTTAGTTTTCAAGATGTTTCCAATTTTACATGAAGTTCTCTATCTCCTCTCTCGGCATATACCCAGAGTGTTATTGCGCTCCAGCCTGTCCTGCAGGTCAATACTCAGAGACAGGTAACGAGCCGGGATGCAAACTTTGTCCGGCAGGCTTCTACAGTTTAGGGGGCAACACAAGGTGTTTAGAATGCCTCTCCAACCAGACCTCCATACCTGGCTCAGATACCTGCTTTGATGGAAGTATGAAGCTTTTGAAAGTGGCTTAGAACATTTAAAAAACATTTAATTTCATAATGGTTCTGTTTGTATCAGATATTGCATGAGGTGATGTGTCCAAAAAGTTTTTATTCTGTTCCCTAACTAAGACAATTTTGGGAGAATGATGTCAAATTAAACAGTATAGGTGAGAATTAGCAAACTCAATAAGTAAAAGTGGTAGATCTTAATCTTCTAAGAATCTTCACCTGCCTCTTAGATATACATGAGAAAAGGGAATATATACCTTTTACTGAGAGTAATTAAAATTGTCTAATACCTTTAAGATCAGATAAAAAGTAAATATTTAAACCAAACACAACAGTAATCAAATCAAGTGCTACCAGTACTGCTCCTTGCCATTATTTCAGATTCAACGTTTTGTGACCCAAATCCATGTCAAAATGGAGGAGCTTGTAGGGTGGAGAATCACAATAGTTTCTGTGAATGTCCAGTTGGTAAGTGCCTAATTTTAAACTTTTTTATCTTATAAAATTTGTTACGTTGTATACTTTTATACTGTGTTGATGATGACTTATGATCGAAAAGTCAGCTACCTGCCTTTGTTCCAATATGATTTGAAAAAGTCAGTTTGTTATAAAAAAAAAGTGATCTTATTAGATATGCTTCAACGAGTTGAAAATATGAAATGAACTTGTTTGATCCCGTTTTGTTTGAAAGAATTCTTTACAAAATATCAAATGCACATTTTAGAGCCAGTGCGACAGCCAGAGGCATTTTTTTCTTTTTTGTAATATCTTATTTTTGTGTTTCAAAATAATGTTTGGGGGACAAAAATTAAAGTAAAACGTATATTCTGTCATTTCCAATGTTTAGTTGCCATGGAAACCAATTGTTGTAGCCGCCATAATGGATAAAAATAGTAAACGTTAGGCCTTTATAAGTCAAAATCTAAAAATGGATTTGCATTCTGTAAAAGGCAATCTTTTAATACAGTCAGTTCGAACATTTTAGCAGAAGTATTTTTTCTTAGCCGTTTTTAGATTAGAAATAATTTTTTTAAAGTTTGTATGAAAGATAAAATTGCCAAAAAATACCTTTTTTAATAAAAAAAAAACATTTGTCAAACAAATACCAACAAAAATATTGAAAAAAGCTTTTGACAAAATCAAGAACAGTGTATTGGCAAATCATATGCAAAACTTGAAGTGAATTGCTTTACAACTTTTGGAGATAAACAAAGATATCTGTAAAAAAAAAAGACATTTTGAGAAAATCGTAAAAGAAAGTCAATTAGAAGGGAAATAAGGAACTCTGGGGTTTTAGGCAATGCAGCTGTGTATGTCTACCCTCTCCATGTCTCATGCATGCCTGCACTTCAGCAAGAAGAGTTAGGTCCGCTCACCAGTTGCCACCAGCAGTATATTCGCTGTTAATATCATGAAGTTTAGATGTAAAACAAGGACAAAAGCTATTTTTAGTAACAAGAAACAGACTATAGAAAAATATTCCTGTGATTTCGAATGTCTTTAATTCAGTTTGGTGTTTGTGTTGACATTGCATGTTTCGAAAGTGGACTGTTCCCGAAGTACACTCTAGGCTAGGGTTCATAATAGGGGTGATAGCTTATACTTTGTTCTTTTCTTATTGAAACAAAAGATTTTTAAAAAATACTTATAGGTGTGTTAGGAAGAAAAATCTGGTGCCGTTGTGTTGAGAACAGAATAAATAAAATTTTGTAAATAAAAAAAATCTGAAAATCGACCATGGGACACCTATAATCCCCATACCCCATATTCAGAGGGATGCTGCACTTGCCCTTAACCCCTCCGTGACCTGTTATGTACACTGTACATCCTATTTGTCGTGACAAGATGCAGACACGGCGTACGTATTGCATCCTTAAATCAGAGGCTTTTTCAGTTCCCTATGACGCTTACTCATACAATGTACGTCATGTTTTGCTCTGCGTAAAAGGGATATTTAAGGCAGAGCTATTTGAATTCTGACAGTATAGTTGGAGTTCAGCAATGTTAAAAATATACTAATAATCCCTTCTCTAACCAAAAAGTGCCAGGTCATGGCGATTGATATAACCTATGTCACGAAGGGGTTAAAATGACTACAATTATTTAGATTTTTCATTAGTCATCTACACCCAGGTCTTTTTTTTATGACTTTGGTTTTTTTTTTATATTTCCTTATATTAAGAGAACTCCTTTGTCTCAGTTTTAATTAAATGGCTTCAACCCAGTTTGTAAATAGAAAATTACAATTGAATCTTTAAAATGTGTATGAACTATTTGAACTTTCTTTTCGTCCTTGTCTTAAATATACAACCAACAACATCCTGTCTGCAGGTTTTAGGGGGCGGTTTTGCACTGATGAGGTAGACGCTTGTCTATCAACGCCATGCTACTATGGAGGAATTTGTGTGACACTGCCAGGAGGCGAGTACCAATGTCGCTGCCCTGAAGGTAGGTGATCTTAAGGGGACATTACTCATCTTTATATATATTTTTCCTTAATCTTTTTGTGTAGTGGAGCAATAATATTAGTGGTTGACTTGATTTTTATGGAAAAATATATTTGATGGAGGTTTTTTCATGGTTTGTGCACAAATCTAAAAAAATATCAAGGGCAGGTTTGAAGATGCTAAAAATTAGCATTGAAGAAAAACTAAATGAGGTGGAAATTTCCTTTTTGTTGAAGAAAGAAAATTTAAAAAGATATTTTTCTACTCTGAATATTAGCTTGTGAGAACCCCAATTCAAGACTTAAGGTGAGGTAGAATATGAATGTGTATGGGTCCCACAAAATGGAGAATTTAAGGATATGGAGTTTTAAAAATCGATGGAAAGGCCTCTAAAAGATCTTCAAGGTGGTGATAATATCTTTATTAGGTTCTGGGTTATTGCACCAGAAAAACATTTAATCCAAGTGGCCTAATTTTTAACAAAAAAGGGGGTAAACATAAAACATATTCTTACATTTTTTATGGCCTTATAAGAGGATATGATGAAAAATATCATTAACTTTCAAATTATGCAAACATAAATTTTGACCAGAGATTTTACCAAATACTAGAAAATGCCTATTTTCTTGGATTGGCCGTCACCTCATGTAGACTCATTTGCATAAATGTAATGTAAGATGCAATGTGCCTTTAAAACTTTTTTCATAAACATTTAATTTAGCAGTATAAGAACTATGAAATATCTTTTTGTGACTTTGCATTCTTTAAATTTTTAGTGATAGTATGCCCTATGTGTTTATCATGGCAGGCTTGTTCTTTTTTTAATTTAATTTGACTTATTTTTTAAAGCACTACATGAATAAATGAGCTCCTACTGGGTAGGCAAAGAACTTTTTAAGTTGTGAAAATTGTTGTATACAAGTATGCCAGGGTAACTTGTCTTCAAGTTTCCACACAACTCATAGCTTTGGGAATCAGTAAGGGCGCAGTTGTTAGGGTGGTTGACCACCTTGGTTGACCCAGTCAGGGCTCTGTATTCAATGAGCACTAATTCAGTTGTTAATTCTCTTTAGACTATGCATAACTGAAGAAGTAATAAAAGCCACAGCAAACTACCTTATCATGAGATGTGTAGAGAATATTGAGGATTGAACTCCTTGTTTGCTGATTTTTATTTTGAGGTTGATAATGTTGATTGAGTATAGGACTAAATTTACTCATACATATGGCCTCAAATTTTTTCGTATACAGGTACCACTGGCAAGAGATGTGAAGATGATATCAATGACTGTCCTTTTGAGGAATGTAACGGACATGGTACCTGTGTAGATGGCCTGGGCTCTTTTACCTGTGTCTGTGTGAATGGCTTTAGTGGAGACAGGTGAGATCAACATCTCCTTCAGCATTTGAAAAAATGAATTTTTTTTATCACTATAAATTCTACATGTTTTTTGTAGTTTTCATTTGTTAAGGTCGTTTCCAATGATATAAATACTGGTCAGAGCTTTATGGACTTTAAATTTCAACCTTTATTCAATTTTTTTTTTTCTTAGCTGAAGGAACAGATACTCAGGGAGGTCAAAGATATAATTTTTAAAATATCATTGCACTAACCGGGCCTACCTTTTTCGAGGAAAATATCCCAAGAAACAGAAATTCACTACACTGTTTTGCTTACCTGCCTTTTCCCTTCCCTCTGCTATTTCTCATCCCTGCTTTTTCAAATAAATTTTCTGTTATCTTTCTCTTGTGCTTTTAGGTCTTCAACTCTTCCATCTTCTCTCTCTCTCTCGCTCTCTCTCTCTCTCTCTCTCTCTCTCTCTCTCTCTCCCCTCTCTCTCCCTCTCTCTCAAAAGTTCATTTTTCTTCAATGTTTCTGCACCATACCGCCCCTAACTTTTTTTTCTGTCCCTCTCTTGTGCAAATCTTAGGCGAAAAGTATTTCCCCTTCTTTTTCTGCTCTCCCTCTCTCTTTCTGTCTCTCTTGTTCTTTTTTCTACCCCTTCTATCTCTTTGAATTCTTTTTGTCTGTCTGTCTGTCTCTTTTTGACATGGCAAACTGAAATGAAATCTTGCAAAGATTCAACTTAGCTAGCGTTTTTCTTCTGAAGCTTTAAAATGAAATAAAGAGTTGATGTTGAGAGAAGGGGTGTGTAAAAAGTTTCAGCATTGATCAGGTTCTGGTTCTATGCCTTGACAAATTGTTGGGCTGATGGATATTGTACCCAACTCTATGTGATTGATGCTTGTGGTCAGTGCATAGGGATGTGCATATATGCACTCACTTGCTAACAATAAGGTAAAGGAGTGACTCCACCATCAGAGACAGAGTGTGGCTTTTTTTGTGCTTGCAGTTTTTTTAGGTGGTAGAGATGCAAAAGCCATCTTTCTGCATTTAAGGGTGCCTATGCAGTCATTTTATTGTTTGTTGAAATCATCCAACCTCATCCTTAGAAATCCTTTATCAATAGAAACTATTTTCGTTGCCAATTCTAATTTAAAAGAAACCTTAAAAGAGAGGCCATATTATGAGCTCACCTTGTGTAAAGTCCTTATTCTGTGTGTGTGGGGGGGGCTGGGGAGTGTGTTTGGCGTGGTGGTAAATTTTTTATATTATTTGATTGTGTTTACAATGTGGTAAGAATGATAAAGTTGTCAGACCTGGCAAAAGTATTATCTTACCCCACTGCAGAAAGTTCAAACGTGAAAGTGATTTTGTAAAGTCATCATTGGATACTGTATGTTGTTGGCTGCAAATAATTTACTAAAAACAGTCCTACAAGCTTCATTGGCCTAAAATTATTAGCTTAAACAAATCATGTCCTCAAAAGAGGGAATGAGCTTGGTGTACATGTCTAACATTTTCAGGCAAACATGTGTCTAAAATCAAGGTCAAAATAGATAAGAAGTATCAAATTAGTCAGATAAATTCATTTTTTTGTTTGTGTTTTTTTTTACCATAGCATGCACCTCTTGTTAGAGATATTGCTTTAAACTTTATAGTCCAATAAAAAGAGTTACACAATCAAGCAAACAGCATTTACATTTTCTTTGTGATCTCAATGCCTTAGAATATCGAATTCATTATAGAGACCACAAAATTCAAAGGGTTTTTTAAAAATGTGATCGTAACACAAGCTAGCACAACGGGTACCACACCTAATAAAAAAGTATGTGATAAGAATCATAAACGGTCAATATATAACTTGTTTGACTCATATTTAGCAGATCTATACTCTTTTTAAAACTTTTTGCTTTGTACCTTCCAGATGTGAGACAAGGCTAGGACAGCCGTGTGACAGACTGGCCTGTGACACTGTGGGGTCAGCATCTTGTGTGAACACTAATGAGATCTACGGGAGATGTGTTTGCAATTCTGGGTACACAGGTCCTACATGCTCAGAAAACATAGGTATGCCTGTTCTGGAATCTCTCTTTATGGTCATAACTTTGATAACACTTTTTTATGAAGTCAACAAAAATATTGGTCACAAAGAGGACACAAATATTCTTTTTGTATACATAGAAAAGATCGTTTATAAGGACAATATTGTAGCAAGATGCGTAATTAACCACAACAGTTTACTAAATGGTATAGGCCTACAGATAGTGCTATTATATTTATATCAGACAAAATCAAGTGTTTATGAATTGTCTGAGACTGATAAAATACAAACTCATATTATCCTCTAAAATTGTTGTAGATGGTTTAGGCTAAATATGACCATAAAAGTTTTTGCGTCTTCCAGTATGTTGTATTCTAATTTAGGTAGAAAATCTCGGCCTGGGTTTTATTAGTCCCGGTTAAATGAACCTTTTCATTGAATTTTGCAATTATAGAAGAAGTTACAAAGACCCAGCATCAGACGGATGAATAGTACAAATATTCACATGCTTGCTGGCCACTTCTCTTGTTTCACAACACTAGAGAGTAAACTAATTGAATCAATAATATCATAAGGCATTGCAGGCAGAGAGAGAGGTTTGGTTTTTAAAATAGATAATTCTGTGCATTCAAAATCTCAGAAAGAGAGTGTCTAGACTAATAGAATTTGATGAAAAGGTGGCAAATAGCATGGTCTATCAACACAAGTTTAAAAAATACACAACCAGTAGTATTTTTAATAACAATTCGAAAATTGCTACATGTCACATTGAAATATCTCCATATCTACTGAACCGATTGAGACATGGGGGCTGCCATTTTGAAACTTGATTGAAAGTGACCTTTTGACACGGTTAATATCTGTGAAAAAAGTACATTTTCAAAGCAGACCAACCAGCTCCAATTTTTTTAAACAAATATTTCTGATTCTCTCTTGCTACAATAAATTTCCTAGCTTTCTCTTAAAACCTTTTACCTACAAACTGATTGAAAGAAACCGAGATGCTTTTTAAACAGACAAAAACCCCATCATTTTGCTTGACTCATCCCAGATGACTGTACATCTGAGCCATGTCAGAACGGAGGTACCTGTATAGACCGAGTGGCGTCCTACTCATGTCAGTGTCTCCCTGGTTTCAGTGGCACTAACTGCCAGGACACTAGCTACTCCTGCATAGGGGGGTTAGCCGAACCAAACTGTGAGAATGCTGTCAGCTGTGAGAATGATTACCGCACAGGCCTGTCCATGTGTGTATGTTCACCTGGCTACACTCAGGGTGAGCAAAGTTTTAAATGTTGTTAGTAGTTGGTTGGTTTACACCTCTGAATTAAAATTGTCAAGCCAAGGTGTGATTAAATCATCTGCTGTCTTTACTGCGTCATATCTTTCCTTAAGTGTAGTTATTGACAGTGTTTACATATTCCTTTTCTTTTGTTATGTAAAGCAATTGTCTTAATTTTTAATCCTATGGAAATTTTTTGCATTGACAAATGTAGCTTTTCAATATTTTTTGCAAAAACATAAATCCAAACCTTCATTGTTGGATTGTTTTTGTTTTGTTTTTTTTGCTTGTTTCTAACGGCTATAATAAATCACCATACAAATATAAAGTATATGAATTATCTTCTATTCATAATTGCTGAGTTTTGTTCTGAATCTGCTTTGACGATGAAAATCAGTTTTATCATTACAACTTTTAAATAGCAATAATGCTACTCGGGAATTCACTTCAAATTTTCATTGACATTTAACTAGCTTAACTCGAAAACAAACTAAACACATTAAGTGAGAAAAGGATATACCCCAAGGTTAGAGCTTGTGCTTGACCAAATATCATTATAAGATTGCTCATCAGTGAATTCGTTAGAGTTTACAGGTCATTGTATGATTGTTATAAATGAATCAAAGAGTTTTGTATCACATCTTTCTTTTAAGGCCAATATTGTACATCGGGTCTTGCATACGGCATCACATTTATCGGTGAAGTACAACAGGAGCTTGACCTCATTCTTGAGCTGTGCCAGTCACTGTGTAACTTTGATCAAAATGGTTGTGTTGGATTTTCCCTTTTTCCGAGAGAAGATATAACGGCGCCTGGCACAGGAACTTGCCGCCTGTTCTCCCGTATAGACAGCATTGTTCAGAATGTCTCTGCTGATGTCATATCCTCAACAAAGAATTGTAACTATTATACAGGTAGGTAATTAGACCAATGGTTAAGTTGTTAAAGAAAGAGAAGATAGAGAAAAGGGCAGTGAGACAGATACATGGAGGTAAGAGAGGAGGTGGGTGGCAGGGAAAAAGAAAAGACAGCAGTGGAGAAGAGAGCAAAAGAGTTTGGATAGAAATATTTGTACACAGTAGAGAGAGAAAAAGTAAAGTAAAGTGGGGGTGGGGGGGGGGGGGGGATGGATGCAGAAAGAAACAAGAAGGAAAAAAGGATAGCGGTATCTAGAGAGACCATCTTTAATGTGTGTGCCATTGCTTTTCACACTTTTCATATTAGAGATCTTTGTTTAAAAGAATATACTTCCTATTTTGGTATAATTAAATACAAGTTTAACTGACAACTGCTCTTAAGGCTCTGCTGTTTGCCTTTTAGCAGCTTTGAATTGATCATAGGTCCATCAGTTTTAACTACTTAAACATTACTTAGTAAAGACGGTAATCCAAATTGTAGGAGTTGTACAAGTCGTTTAGCACTGTGGGACCCAAACAGTTAATGCTGAAAAAAGCAGTTAATTAAAAAGTTGGTTTGAGTTTTGGTTGTATGCATCATTGCTAAAAATGAAGTAGGATAAAAGAAAAAAACGAAAAGATAGAAAAGTGTTCCTGAAACTATAAATATTACAAAATGTCATCCAACTCTCAAAAAATTAACAATATTTAAAAAAATCAAAGTTTGTAAAATCTTTTCTTGTTTTATAATTTATCTTGTCATCTTATGTTGCAGATGACACATTCTTCTCACCTTGGCTAAAACCTACTTCATTCTTTAATGGTTTGGCATATGTAAGTGGTTTTTTTTAGTTTTTTTTTATCAATGCATGAATTAGAATTTACACTTTGACAAGAGAAAAGCGTTCTCTCTTCATTTAAAGAAATAATAAAAAATTATTTCATTGCATTAGAAAATCAACTAAAGACAGAAAAGAACCTACCAAAGTCAAAATTGATATAAGTGGAGCTAATTTCAACAGGACAATCTGAACAAAATTGCCGTACAAAAAATGTAACCAGCTTTTAGTGGAATATCTCAGTAAAAATTTTATAAGCTTTTCTTTGATGTCAATATCAATTTCAACTTAAGGCTCATGACATGCGAATTTTTTGAGAAAATGTCACCCAAAGGTCTATTTTTGATTTATCTCTGTGCATTTTAAATCAACAAAAGTGTTGAGCCATCAAGAACTCTCTAGAGGATTTTAGCAATAAATAAAGAATTGCTATTATTATTATTATTATTATTTCATTATTAACTTATATTAGGCAGAATTATGGCAAAACTGGCTTAAAACTGATACATAGTAGACAGTAGTTTACTTTTGGATAGATCTCTATAAATTTTAATTAAGGCTAAAAATCTCAAAATATAAAACTTTTCTTTATGATTTATATATCCAGTTTTTAATACCAATATCTTAGGAAAACATATTACACACAGAGCATAGCGCTGAGTATGCGGCCTTGGAGGAGATTTGGCAGAAAAGTGCTGAGTCTAGCCTTTGGTTATATAGATAAACTTGAATCTATTTAATTAGCAGACTGTTGAGATACTCTTGGAAGCATACAACTTAAGCTGAGTTTTTGTCTTTTGGATAAAAAAATAAACCTGATAAAATTTGACAAAACTTAGTATTAATAATGCAAACTTTTGTGGTCAGTTTGGCACACACAAAAAGAAAAATATTTGAGTTTTCAATCAGGACTGTCAACACCATATTTCAAAGGGAACATACATAGTTTTTTTCAATAGCCATAATATTTCGCTTCACAATCAGTTTCAAGAGGAAATCTGTGATTCTACCACTCCTGTTGATGCCGAGTGCCGGTTTAATGAAGACAGCAATCAAATGTTGCCTGCAGGTGTAACATGTAGTGAAAATGCAGTTACTTGCCTTGATGCCGAGAACATCACTTGCTCAGATCTTGAAGTACGATTTTTATGTGCAAGAAGTCGCGGTGAGTACAGACTTGATGGCTAATGTTAGACCACATTCAATCAGAGAATTATTTTCATTTATAATGGCATCATCTTTTATGTGAAGAAAACCCAACAACCATTTATGAAATAATGTAAAAAAGTATCATTGTTTTTTATGAGTACACCAAAACTATTCTCTTAATCTTTTGTCAAGCCGAATAGAATTTGCACATGTGTTTCAATGTTACTTAATGGTCATTCAGATATCTTACTTTCTCTGTTGCCTCTTAAAACAAATTAACTTTTACTAGGTTTTTGTTTTTTAAAAGAAGTGAGACACAGGTATAAAATTTCTTCTCCACACTTCTTAGACCCTGATTTGCTATGGCATTTTTTATTGCTTTAATTAAATTTTTTCCATCTGAATCCCTCAAGTATTTGAGTTTGCGCAGTGCACACTTCGTGATGTGTGTGCTGAGATCCAACCCTGTGAGCAAGGCCAGTGTGTACTCAATGCTACTGAACCCACTTTCTACACTTGCCTGTGTCCTGATGGTTATGAGGGTTCTCAATGCCAGCGGGAAATCGATGAGTGCCTTATTGTTCCTCCGGACCAGTCATGTCAGAATGGTGGAACTTGTTTAGACCAGTTCCTTGGGATTTCCTGTTTATGTTTGCCAGGGTTTACAGGTGTGTAAAAAGAGTATATTCTTTTTTTTAAAAACTTCTTCACGGTTATTATTATTTCCATGTTAACTTCATAAAAATGCATTTTATATAGGTTTCTCATGAATTTTAAGGCTGTTGTACATCTTATGAAACAAAACTATTTTCATTAGCGCCAGCCTGGCATTTGCGCAACTCTTGAGCTGGTTGAGCTATTGTTCTGGGTGCCCTCATATGTGGCAAAAACACTCAGTATTTTAATTTTATTTAGAAAAAAAAATTACTTAATTTTTATTATAAACAAATTACTTAAGTGTCTAGTGCAGAACAATATTTAGTTAACATCTTAGAGCATGCGNNTTTTGGAGGTTTAAGATAAAAGGTA
>BMAT01012799.1:140805-156915 GCA_019649035.1 Elysia marginata
AAAAATAATGATTTATGGCCCATTTCTTTGAAAGTTAAAAAAAATACCGTCAGCCAAAATCATAGGTATTTGGTCAAACATTAGTTTGCAGTGCTTGATGTCTTATTTGAAAAACTTAAACTTTGAATGTGATCTTTGCATTTGACATATATCAGTATCGGAAAAGTAATGGCTAAGTATTAAGTCTTTCATATCCATGAACATTTTGTTTGCTCTAGTAGAATCATCATTGAAGGCCCTGTGTATGATTTATTAAAACAATGGAATGAGTTATTTGTGTAATCTTATCCAAAAACAGATTTCATACACAAATAGATCTATATTTGCTCCTTTCTTATATTTCCAATAAAATTTTTGGGTTTTGCATTTCTCTCTTCAGATCTGCATTGAGTGATGGCACCAACACGTATACTGCAGAGGATGTGTTCCTCGCAGCTGTGTTAGATAATGCTGTTCTTGGATTCACAGTGTGTATTACAGAGTTCCCCGTTTAGAAGGCCAACCACATTGGACAACTTTGTTAAAATTCCATAACTTGTTCTCTTTATTTCTTTTCATTTTGTGTAACAATTAGCATTTTCAATAGTTTATGATAAAGTTTAACCTTTTTTTTTCAATGAAAAATCAACCAGCAGAGTCAAAAATAACAAAAGGACCAAAACTAAATGCATAAATAAATGTATGAGTATCAGAAAAATAATTTTGATTTTTTTCCCAATTGTTGGCCTTCTAAGAGTTAAAGCAAAAGATGTCTTTTTTAATACTGATAAAATAGTTGTTTAAAATGATTTGGTATACCTGTGAAATTATACTTTTGTGGAAATAAGTTACCGCCTGTACTGTTATGGTGCAATATAAATTGTTTTGATTCCACTAAAACCCTAGAAGTGTGGTAGGCTGATGTATTGGGTCATAAAAAAGGTAGAACTGACACCTAGGGAAATCATGACACAAAAATTTAACAGTAATGTCTCTAGGGTTAAAGAAATATGGGGCTTACATATGCTATTGTGTGCACCCAAATCTCTGAGATTCTTTTTTTTTTTAGTGTTAACAGTGTTACAATTTGCTTTGCAAGAAAACATCTTCTACAATATCAACAGTAAGATATCATTTTTCTTTGATTGAAAAAAAAATGCTTTGTCACTTAGTTTCATATAAGATCCTGTAAAGAATGTAAATTAGCCAGGCAATATCATTTTTCCAGGATATTTTCCCGTCTAGCGTCCTGGATAGAGATGCCTTTCAGGTGACCGTTGTTCCTGTGTGCCCTATAGGCCAGGTGGTCAGAGAGGACTTGTGTGGTGAGTATCTGTCTTCTAACTCAAAGTTTGTCTTGATAGAATTAAAGGCATTGTCTTGCATTACATGAGTTGTGAGTCAAATGACTTAGTTTTGAGATCTAGCAAAGAGGGAACAGAAAAACTCTGATTGGTTTAAAGCAAACAAATGGACATTATTTTCTCCATAAGACAGCTTCAAGAGAAGTGTCAAGAGCTGAGACCCTTTCTTTATATTGCCTTCATAGACCTGACCAAGGTGTTTTGACTGGTGAGCAGGTAAGGTCTCTTCACACCCCTGCAAAGAATTGGATGTCCCCTCAAGCTCCCGGAGATCATCACAGCATTCCACAAAGACATGCAAGGCAATGCCAGTGTTATAGCTGTTCCCAAGACCCCTTTCCAAGAAAGAGTGAAGTCAAGCAAAGCTACGTCATCGTACCAACACTCTTTGGCATTCTATTCTACCCACCGGCTGTGCTTGGTCTCACAATCAGCATTAAAAAGACAAACACTCTCTGCCAAGATGTCAGCACCCCCTCCATGTATCTCTATTGGTGGAGCATTTTACTTGCTTTGGGTCTATCAGTTCCAACAGCCTCAATATGGATACTGCGCTGAATATTAGATGGTAGCAAGAAATAGACTCTGTACTCAAGACAAAAAAGCAGGCTTAACTCCTTTCATCTCTGCTGCCTTAGGAGGATCTTCTGCGTTTTCTGGCGAGATCACATCCCCAATGAAGAAATCTTAGCACAGGCAGGAACCTTTAGCATGTTTGCCCTTCTCATCAAGAGACACGCTGGCATGGCTATGTCACTCCTGTGCATCATGGCAGGATCCTGAAGGATGTCTTGTAGTGGGAAATTGCCACCGACTTCAGACTAATAGGAAAGCCTATACTCCCCAACAAAGATGTATGTAAGATCTCCAGGTGTGTGTTATAGCATTTGCAGGCTTCAAAGCAATACAAGCAGGCTGAAGCACCTGGTGTTGGCCACTGGATCAACCATTAATAGGGCAGAACAAAAGAGAGAAGAACAATGGGATGAGGGAACCCGAAGCAAACATGAGAGACAGCACTGGCTTTGTGTGTAGTACATGCAGCAGAAACTGTCACTCAAGGATCCGCCTCTACAGCCTCAGCAGGCACTGCAGTTTTAACATATGATTGATCTCGCGACGCAAAAGTCCTTTGCTTACCAAGAGAACAGATGCCACCCCAATCAACTAAAATGCCTTAAGGGCTTTACCTGGGTGTTCATTAGCCCATATCCAACTAAATCACCGCTTGAAGTCACTAAAAATGCATCGTTCTTGCAAACTGACAAGATGTTTTCACTGCATATATTGGGACACCGATATTCAATAAAAGCCTGAATGAGAACAGATTGTGTACCAATAAATAGAACTATAACACCACATCCAATATAACAAAATCATGTAGAAATGAAAAGTTAAAAAACTAAAACTTGACAAAATATAATCTCCTACCCAGGCAAAATCTCAAAAAAGTTTTAAAAAACCTGGAAGGGTTAGTTTTTGTTTTCATCTTTAAAGCTCTAAAACTTAGTTGTTTGATAATGTATAAACCTTGAAAATAAAATAAATTCGTATTCATAAGGTGCCACAAAGACAGTAAATATAATTAAAACCATTCCTCTCTTACTCCAGTATCTTGTGGCCCAGGCACATCCTACAACACAACTAGTTCAGAGTGCGACAATTGTCCAGTTGGCCAGTATCAGACTGGCTATAGTCAGTTGGCATGCTTGCCTTGTTCTCCAGGACTAACGACAAATGGTATTGGGGCAGATGATGGAAACCTTTGTGTTGGTAAGGAGACAAGATACTGGTTTGATATCCTGAGCCTGTTGCAAAGGCATTGTTATGATAATATGTGAAGATCAGTAAGCAGTCATTGAACCTTCACAGAATACTAACTGTCAGTATGTTTTGAAACCCATTTTATCTAAAAATTTCTAATATCTCTGCATACTGTATGAAATAATCAATGTCTGACATACATAAATCAAACTAGTTTAAAAGTAATATTTGGTGTGTCTTCTCCTTTTTTTCAGTGATTATTTAGAAAGGTATTCATTTTTAAATGTTCTAGGGTTGGGCTGCTCAGGAATATATTTTATCCTTACCTAGGAAAAAACACTTTAAAAAATTCATAACAAATTATTTGTACCTTATTTTTTTTCAATCAAACCAAGTCAGGCATAAAAAATATTCTAGATCCCTTAACAATTTACTGTCTCAAGTAAATATGCATAAGTTTTTTGGTGCTTTTTTTTTTTTTTTCAGATGAGTGCCTATTGGGTCAGTTCTACAGCACAGTAACATCCACCTGCCAGTCATGCCCCCTTGGTTTCTACCAAGACCAGACAGGCCAGTTTCAATGCAAGCCTTGTCCGGTGGGAGAAACAACAGGCCAGGTCGCCTCAACTTCTATAGTGTCCTGTGCTGGTAAGATAAACAGTTGTCTTTCATTCTCACAAAAACACTTTGTTACAGGATGTGATTATTACATCAGCACATAGCTGAATTCCAGGCTTTGAAAACCCTTGACGTAGCTCTCACAAAACAGCTTACCTAATGAACCTTACCAAAACTGGCAGCAGCTTTGTTCCAGTATTTTGATATCACTGGTAGGAATCTTTTCGAGGATACATTTTATTCTGTGTTGTCAATCTTAAAACCATTGAGTATCAAAGTTGCTTCACCCAGTACAAGGGGTCACAAAGGTGCCTCAGATTATAAACTAATGTTACATTTACCAAGACATAGTTTCAACTTTACTTTTGGATAATAAGGAAAGCAAAATATCAATCAAGTTTTATTGCTGAGCTTCATAAAGAGAAAAAAATGGAATGTAAAAAATGCAGTAAAAGTTTTTCTTACCCGTCAACTTTAGAGTGATTTTTCTGTGAAGTAAAATCAAATATACATTCTTACAGCTTTTAGCTTAATTAAACTTTACATAACACAGAGCATAAGGCGGACAATTGTTGATAGATTGTTTTTTTACATCCTCTATATTGGTTGCGTATGGAATTTAGGGGTTAAACATTTTTAAGTTTCTGTTAGAGCTCATTGTATCTGTGGAAAAGAAGTTTTTCCAGGTTTACAAGCCTTTATTTCCTTCTCACTCCCTCAAGAGGGTTGCAACTCTGGAGAACAGCTGCTTCCTACTGGAGTGTGTTCACCTTGTGCTGTGGGCACCTACAGGGACGCAGCAGTGTCGAGAGTCTGTGTGCCCTGCCCCGATGGCTTCACAACTTTTGAGGAAGGCAGTCAGTTGCAGAGCAACTGTTCCATATGTAAGAATTTTTCTCCATAAATATGTGTGACATAATTACAGTTGAAAACAATACTAAGAAGTTTTTATTTAAACCAATTGAAGAGATGAATCTTTCTTAAAGTTTGTGGTTGGTTATGTATATGTATTTTTATGCTTATTTTTTGTTTTAAAAAAATGGAACCTGAGTCATGTAAATTATTTTGATAAATATGTTTATGATGATTCTAAGCTAACTGTATATCTTGAGAAACTTTTAAAAATCATAACAAAGCAAAACAAAATGGGTAAACCCAAAGATCCACTTACTTTTTATTTGCATGGAACCTTCATCTCAGTAATGTGTACTCAGTTTTGTTGTTACAAAAATTTGAAAGACCCAACGAACCTTTAAGCAGCTATTCCGTTTTTTGTATTGCTGCCTAATGGTCCTCAAAAAAATGTTTTTATTTAAGTGCCATGACGTAACATAAAACATTGAATATTAGAATATAGTTTAGTCGAAATTCCATAAACTTCAGATTCCGTAAAAAAGATACAGCAACCAAGATTAAACCCCCAAAACTAGAATCTCTTAAGCTAGAACAAAAAGCTGCCTCCTTTTGCTGGCTTGCAGCTTTTTAGAGCTGGTCTGATTTTTCCAACTGTAGATCAGGCAGGCAATATTTTTCAAAGTTATATAGCTTATCTCATTCTCAACAATTTTAATCTTTAATTTAAGCAATTCTTCTTTGCATGTTTCAGTGAAATGCCCAGCTGGGTCAAGAGCTGACAGTACAAACACAGTGTGTGTGCTATGTCCAGTTGGACAGTACCAGCCCCAGATCAACATGAAACAATGTGTTCCTTGTCCTGAGAACTTCACCACTAGATCTGCAGGCTCAGTGTCCTTCACAGAATGTCTGCGTAAGTATTCGTACTGAGGTAAATCATTAATATAGTCATTTGTTATGAGGTAAATGATAATATAGACAAGCTTTTGAATGTCTAAAGTTTGTCCTATTTCATGTTAATATACCTGATAGATTTTATACTAAAATTAAAAGCTCTACATTTAGACCAATCATGGGCTGAGAATTCATTAGTTCTATGTTCACTTTTGGATTTTTTCAAATTGGGAAATTCATGCGGTTGCTAGATTTGCAAAAGTTCTATCCCAAAAAATTTTGAAGCTTTTAATAGAAAAGGTGCAATATCACATACGACTATGTAGGTTTTTTTTATCTAAAAGTGGATATAGTTTTACTCCAGCATTATTCTTAACCCCTTCTAGACCTATACTGTACGCTGTACGTCCTATTTGTCATGACAAGATTCAGAACCGACATACGTTGTACGTCCTCAAATCAGTGGATTTTGTTGTTCCCCATGATGTTTAGTCGTACAATGTAGTCAAGTTTGCACTGCTTAAGAGGGGCATTTAATTTTGTAGAGTTATTTAAAATCTGACCTAATAATTGGAGTCTAGTGATGTTAAGAATATACCAATAATCCCACTCTTTAACCAAAAACTGCCACGTCATGGCGATCGACAAAACCAATGTCACGAACGGGTTAAACATGTGACTTGAAGCTATATGTTAAGGGGTCCTTGAAAATTAGTCTACTTGCAGAATTCTGTGATATGGAGAGCCACTAACTCTTTAAGCAATGCCAGATGCTGTGAGCGTCAGTTAGTGTTCCAAATTGAATATATTGGACACTCCCAGCGTTATACGTATATTGTTATATTATTTTGTTTAGTTCAGAATTTAGATATTCCACATTTTTAACAACTGGTGTACCGTATGTCATCTATTTTGCTTCCGTTTTTTACTTTCTTTTTCATCCAAGAGCGCCTAGCCTGAGAGAAGAAATGATCGGTTTTAGAGTCCACTCATTTTTGACCGAATTTTTCATGCACTATGCCAGAATTATTTGTTCTCGCATTTTACTAAATTTCTCTACTATTAATTTGCTTTTCACTGTAAGAGGGCTTCCAGCATCGCCTATCTTTCTGTCTGGACTGTGAGGAAACATAAAGTGTTTGTCAAATTTTGTACACTGTTTGCTTCATCACTGTTGAGGAAGAAACTAAAAATGTACCAACCTTTAGCGTCCTTATGGTATAAACAGAGAGAGTTGGCAATGCTGAGAGCATTTTTCTATCAAAAGAGTGAAAAAGCTCTCTAAAGTTGGTGAAAAAGTTATTTTGATATTTAAATTAGGTGCTCAGTTTTTTAACTTTTTCAATGCCGACGACTGATGCATTGGTTGGCAAATTTGACCTATTTAGACCAACGATCGATTCATCGGTCCCGATATATTTTGTTTAGCTGCTTCCATTGAAGTTTTTAAGTAACTATTTTATTGTTGTGACAAAAATTAGGACTGCAGGCAACAAAATATTTCATGCATGTTTGTTTGAAGCTGTTATTTTGGTGCGAATTCAACACAATCAGTACAATTGTGTCTGTCAATCATGAGGTCCGGTCATAACCTAAAATTACTTTCGGCACAGAAAGAGTTAACTTAAAAGACTAGGAATCCAAGTGGCCAAATTATCAAACAATGTAGAAAATCAGATTGAAAGTTTTCATATTGTAAGAGCCAAAAAGGCATTACATGTTCTAACAACTTTACTGACTTAAATTAACCTTCTTTCTTAAATAAAAGTTTCTAACATCTGACTCATTCACAGTGTTTGCAAAACTTATATTAAATTTTGGTCTCGTCTAGGATTCTGTCCCTCTGGCGAACAGCTTGTTGAAAACTCTTGTGTGAAATGTGATATTGCATCATACAAGGACAACAACCAGGACCCTCTTGGTCAATGTCTGCCATGTCCTGTAGGCTACATTACCAGCAGTACTGGAGCCGAGACAGCTGCTGCTTGTGACATCCGTAAGTCGTTTTAGTATAATGTATTCCATAACATACTGTGGCTTTTTAGTTATACATGAGAAAGAAAAAGCAGAACACGAGAGTTTTGATATCATTAGATGAAAGCAATCCTGTTGGATTTTATATTATCAATTTAAGTGGTGCAGAGGTTAATTACTTATGTACTGTATGTGTATAATTATGCTATTTTGAAAGCACTGGGTTTCACTATGTTGTGTTTTTTTATGTTATACATTAAATTAGATTTGTTAGAAAAAAGTTTAAAAAAAAAATCCTTTGCTAGATATACCTTACAGAACTTTTAATTGTCAAAACAAAAAAAATTTTTTTTCAAAGAAAGTAATGCTCAGTACGCTAACCCAGTATCAAGTTACAAAAAAACTAGGGACACTATAAAAAATTAACCCTTTATTTTAAAACTATATCATTGTCATGAAATTTGTTTTGAATTCAATAAATTTTCCTCAGGAAACTGTACAGCTGGCTACAGAACAGTGATTCGTCAGAACGGGATCAAGGACTGTGAGGCATGTCCACTAGGCTTCTATCAGTCTGCACCTTACCAGGACTCTTGTGATGTCTGCCCTGGACAGACGTCCACTCGTCAAACAGCATCAGCTGACCTATCACAGTGTGAAGGTACGTCAGGGTTGAGGGGTTAAATTTTATAAAGAAAAACTATACATGCTGTTGGTTCACTATAGAGTTGCTTTGTTACAAAGCCATCAATATTAATATTTTCACAGTTTGTCAAAGTTTTATGTTTGGTAGTTTTTTTTGTTCATATAATATAGTTGATGGGTTTTATTTTTAGATAGTCACTATGCATTTAGATGTCCACTATTGGGATTTGTTATAGTAGAAAGTAAGTGCTGTTGTTTAAGTTGCCAATTTAGTCCCCAAATTTTGAAGCTTTTTGTAATAAAGTAAACAAAAAGAAAGTACTGTACAAAACATAGGATATCATGTATAAATTTGTAGGTTTTTTTAGAGCTTTTCAACCCTTAACCTCAATTTTTATCAGTTCCACAAAAAACGACATAGAACTAGTAAATTCTCAGCCCACAAAGTTATGCTATGATTGCTTGAAATCATATTTGTTCTTTTACCTTCCAGTAAGCTTAGCATATAAATTGATCCATACTGGTTTGATCTTTTTCTTTATTTATATTGCATTAGAATTGTCTCATTCATGTTTTAAAGATATGAAAATGAAGATAATTGTGACACCATTTTTATGAGGCTGCATTTTGTTTCTTTTTATGTTTTTTTCTTTTAATCATGTTTTTCATTGGCGTTATTCCGTCTATGAAAAAAGGATCAGCCTCCGAGTGGGTTTCTATGAACAAACCTTTTTAGTGTTGTTGCGATGATATGTACGTGAGATCTGTCATATTTAAACACCTCTTTTTAATTATTGTAAGTTCAGCCTAGCTTCTACTTTAGTTGTTCTCTTCCACAGCCTACTGTGACTCTGGCTTTGAGATTGAAGCAGGGACAGACAATTGCCAGGCCTGTGAGATTGGCTACTATAAAGACAATTTAGATGATATTTTTGGTTTATGTGTCCTGTGCCCAGGAGGCAGTTTCATCACTAGTGCTCAGGCTGCTACATCAGTTGGAGACTGCAACATCAGTTAGTTTTTGTTATTGTTTATCATCTTTATTCTTGTGTCTTGTAAAGTTTCTCAATTTATGAAAGAAACTGCACCATGTCATGTAATGGTGACTCACTTGGGCAAAATTTCAGCATTGATTCTGGGTCTCAAAGTCTGTCACTTTGTTATTTCATAATACCAAAACAGCCTCTGCCAGAAAACCCAAACCAGTACAAAGCTCATAAATAATCCTTTTTTTTTACTTTTTGCATTACTGGCTAGTCAGGAGTTTTCAAAACCTAAAGGGAAATGAAATAAATTAAATAAATCTTAAATTCAAATTATCAGTGTATAGGCCTACAAAAAGAGGGGTTAATAAAATGGTAAATTTATGTACAAATACAGTCCTTATGAAGCAATTCATTCAGGTTTGAATCATTTGAACTTGACAGTAATGTATGGTTTGTAAAATTTCCAATATGTGAAGCGACAAGGGTGATTCAGGCACAAGTCAGAAATTTTGAAAATTGAATTGTTAAAATTTGCTAAAACTCTCATCTATACCCTACAAGAGCTAAAATAATTATACCTCTAGCCTTTCAATGTCTTGACTTTTTATTACATTTGAAGACATTAAGAATGGTAAAGGGCTCTAACTCAACATTAGTCAGAGCAACCTAATTCTTCCTGGTTGCTTGGCATATGCTTATTAAAAAATCTGATAACCAAGATAATAAACACAAAATTGAATTCTCTCATATCTAGGAAACTGCAGTGCAGGCTCTTTCAGGAATGGACTGAATCAGTGTGAGCAATGCGCTCTGGGTTCTTACCAGCCTCAGAAGTGGCAGACGTCGTGTCTTAACTGCCCTGAAGACACAACCACTGCATTACCTGGTGCTACTAGCATTGATCAATGCTTTTGTAAGTTCACTTTTATTACTTCTATTTTCCCACTCAAAGACTTCTGTGAAGTCTTTCAGTACCATAAAAGATATTTAGGGCTTTTTTTTTGCTTTGTTTCAATTAGTATTGGAAGATTCAGATCACTTAACTCCTTAAGTTTGAAGGCAAAAACCACGTTTTAACAGAGATTTTGGAAGATTTTGAAAGGTTTTTAAAGAGAGAAAATTGAGAAGTGGATAACTTCTTTGGTTTGTACGCAATGTTGTTTTTAGGATAAAATTGTGTTGAACCAAAACAATAATCATCATAAAAAATTATTGTGACAATGTTTCACTCTTTAATCCATTGCATTTTCCATACATCTAAGTATTATATGGTTTGTCTACTGACCACACTCTGTGGTCCCTTGACTTATGGTCAAACCTATTGGCTGCAGTGTATGGTTGCTCGCTTTTAAAGAGTTAAACTGTGCTGGAGTGGTTAATGAGGTCTCATTTATTTACGCTGACTGATCAAGATAAGTCTCAAACAGTCAGTAGGTAAAAAGGGGACAAAGGTAAATTTTTGCAAAAACGATGATAGTTTGGATATTTTCTGTTAAGTCTTAGATGCATCAATTTCAGTTTATTAATTTCAAGTGGTTTGGCTGAGGTTAAATTTTCACTATCCGTTTGCTGCACTTTTTTTTCAGCTAGTTGTCCTCTTGGCAAAGAACTGTTGTTTGGGACTTGTGTGGAATGCCGTGTAGGCTTCTACAAAGATGTGGTCGGATCTAACAGTAGATGTGTGAAATGTCCTACTGGATTCATCACCCTAAGCACTGGGGCACAGGCCCAAGGAAGCTGCTTTGTTGGTGAGCATATTTTAATACAGGGCACATTATAACAAAATTTTGAAATGTAGAGATGGATACTTTATTAAAGATCTTAAAAGCTCCTTAAGGTAGTAAAAAGATTATTTTGTTATCTTGATAATGACCTGAGTTATTACATGTGGAAACTAGGGAATCAGTTAGGATGTTTTTAATAATAATAATAATAATAATAATAAAATAATAATAATAGTAATAATAATAATTAAAAAAATTATAATAATTTTTTTCTTATGAAAATGAAGACAAACACATTTGAAGATTTCATGTTACAGAGGTTAAATAGATTATAAACTAGGACTTGTTGAGAATCTGATTTCCAACAATCATTTAAACGGTTTTATGTTTTTTTTTGTGTTGAAATACAATTGATATAAAATTTGAAGATATTTTACTAGAAAATTTCTTTTTAAGCTTGCCACTTTAATAAAAAATGTAAATTTTCTCAAACTAGATATCACTGCAACTTTTTTATGCTGCTAAACAATTGTTGAGAAAGATGTCATACATATTATTGACCAATGTGTTTACAGTGTCTGTATTTTCTACTCATGCATTCTATGTAAGTCTAAGGTAATCAAGGTATCCATTTCCCTGGCCTAAGCAACATTTCAGATCTTTTTTCCTGTAGACAAAAAAAGATTGAGTAAAAATTCCGAATGGAAAAAATATTTGAGCTTAAAATGAATATCCATTTTAAATCCTATGTGCGTACTTCGCACTGTAAGCTCAAAACCTTCTGTTGTTTTCCTTTTTTTGCAAATAGTGCCCATCCCAAGCAATTCTTGTAGCTAAAAATGTGTCAATAAGTCATTAATGAACAGGAAATAGTTATACAGCACTATGTGCAGTCAGTAACTATCCATAAGATGTATTAATTATTTTTTTAGCAATTTCAATGTAGAGTGATACTTGTGTTTATCTTGCACCCTGGGAATTCATATAGTTAGGCATTCCTTGCTTTCCATCTGTTTCTTCTCTTGTTATTGAGAAGGTTAATTTGATAAAAAATAGTTTTCGCTTTTACACAGAAATGTCAAACTAGGGTGCTTATTTGCAGGTAACTAAAATTGAATTTCGCTGCTTGAATGATTATAGTTCATATTAGAGGTAAAAAAAAAGTAAGAATAATAAATATGTTCAGAGTCCTCCACCGTCGAAGGCAGTCTCATGACTTTGCATATTTACCTCAGCAAGCCTATACACACTAGAGCAACTCAAATATCAGAGCATTACAGTACGGCAGCCTGTTAGGCGCTCAAATACTAACATTCCACAAATTTCAAGCACTGCCTTTAGCCAGTACCCATGTTACAGGTGGGTGGACTGGGGAAAGTTAGGGTAAATTGCTTTCCCAAGGCAATTGCAACATGACATGGTCGGGAATCAAACCTGTAACTTCCAGATCTCAAGTCCGACACCTTAACCTTTTCACATCGCGCAGTCCCAGACTCTCTTATTCCCTATATACGCTGGGGCAGCCCTTCCATTATTCCCTGCAAACGCAGTGTTTTAGTGCATTTTCAAAAAAATCATATAAAATCACACATACTGCCTAGAATAATCTATTTGGTATGTATAGAAAGCTAACTTTATGATCTGTAAGAAAAAACACACTTTCTAGAACTTCACTAGCTGCAAACAAATCTCTGACATTGCGAGCAGTCATTTTGCGAAGTGAAAGTAAAGCGGTTACGGACAAAGCTAGATCGTGTCAAAAAAATTATTAATAGATAAATAAAGTGTCATAATACCACAAAATATTTGAGAACAGAGCCAAAAATGGTTACGGAAAGAAATTTTAAAAGTGGGTGCTCTAAATATGTACAGCAAAAGATGAAAAAAAAATGCGAAACTCAGTGATCGTTCTAGTAACGCGGGGTGGCTTGAAAGGTTGTTGAAAGCGGATCGTTCGTGGAAAGCGGTGTGTCAAGAGGAAACAATTTGCGCCCGCGTTTCCTGAAAGCGGGGTGATGGCTAAAGGTTAACTACTCTGCCACGCTTCCCAATGTCATAGATAAATTTACGGTTTTTGAAATACTCACAATTGTAATTGTAGAGCTGTACAATCACCTTACATATATTTGTGTACCCAGGCACCCTCAGCAAATGAGTTGAAGGTCAGAAATTTTTAGTATTGAGAAATACGTCTCTTATTTCTTCTTTTCTTCTATATTTTAAATCAAAAGTTTGAATATATTTTTCTACAAAGTATTGACAATTTCATAAAATTTTAATATTTGGAAGCTTACAAAAAGTTCTCGTTCAAAACAGCAAAGCCTTTGAAGGTAACAACTGCAAAACCCCAGCAGGGCAACTGGAGTCCAGAGGTGCTCTTTTTGTTGATAGATTTGATCACAATACATTATAATGTTATCGATTTCTCCTTCTTTCAGTGGCCTGTGACCCTGGTGCCTACAGAAACACTGTGAGCAACCAGTGTGTTCAGTGTCCCTATGGCCAGTTCCAGCCTGACCAGTGGCAGGAGGCGTGTCTCTCATGTCCAGCAGGATACACAACATTTGTCCAAGGAGCCACAGCAGACAGCCAATGTCTTTGTAATTATTAGCTTTGTTTTTTGTTGGTTTTTTTTTTTTCAGCTCCAGGCTTGACAGTTTTTTTTTTATTATCTTTTATTTCCTTGGAATAATGTATTGTTTTACATTCCAGTTTTGACTTCTTATATTTTTATATACCCAATGAGAAAGTTTATTTTTTGTGATTTTATTTTGGTATTCCAGTTGTTACCACCTTTTCCTTTTCTGCTCTACTCTGAGGAAAAAATTGAGGAAAATTAACAGTGTTTTTTTTTTTTTAAATCATGTTGCACTTGTCTTGTAAAGAATTAGATCAGTTTGATTTTACAATTTTAAGAGCAACTTTATTTCGTTAACCTTTAGACATATTAAAAATCTATATGAAAGCTCAAGCTCTAATTTAGGAGGACAGGTGGACCAATTTTGTAAAAACAGTTTACTTCACATCTCCCATTTCAGTATCTTTGGCAAAGTTTTGCAATAGAACCATCAAATTAGGGCATTTCTTTAGATCTCTAAATCTTATTTCTATCTAGTATCCCTGTGGAATCATACCACTGTCTTTTTAAGATCAGTGCTCAAAACATGGTAATAAAATAGTTAAAATGTGCTTAACCATTTCTTTTTAAATTCAAGAAAATGGAAATAGCAAATCCAATTCATTTAATGGTGCAAATTGTGTCATTACGTTATGAGATAGGCCATTTTACCAGCACAGTGACAACCTAATCAATTTTCATACTTTCGATGCTCTTTAGTCAAGATACATTTTTGATGTTCTCAGTTTATATGAGAACGTAATTACTATCTGCTTTTCCATTTTATAATCAAACTTGAGCTATATATTGGGATTCCTTGTTTGTATACTGTCACAGTGGACTGCGATGCAGGCAGCTTTCTGGATGTTCCTACAAACTCATGCCTGCCCTGTGAGGAAGGTTTCTACAGAGATAAGTCCACTCCTACACAAACCACCTGTGTACAATGTCCAGATGGTTACACCACGTTATCAGCATCAAGTGACCAGGCGTCTGACTGTAAAAGTAAGGGAAAGAAAAACAGTTGTTCAGTTTTTAAAACCTTATCTTTTTCTTTGTTTTGCTATGCTTTTCTTACAACATTTAAGTATAATGATAGTAATTTGCAGGAACATAGATCTTTCTAACTTAAAACTGGAAGATTTTAAAGCAGCAAAAATATATGAATAATTATGATTATGTCTGGGGCCTCAAAATCACTATTCCTTTTGTTAAACAACATTATTCAAAATGAATCTATTCCAAAATATTTTAAAAGATGATGTTATAATGATATTTGGTGGGATTCAATTATTCATGTAAAACCTTGAACTTTAATCTTATTTAGGCTTTATCTTTTTTTTCAACGAGTGAATAGTTTTTTGAAATGCATACAACTAAACATGTGAGACAAAACACCTTTTATCTCAGTTTTAAAAATGAAAAGTCTGTAGGTGTAGGCCTATGTGTGCTTTCAGCTATCCAGCTATAGATGCCAAAACCACAAAATGCACAGCTCTCACTTTTAGCACAATAAAACTAGGCATATTATATATGTTTTACTTAGGACCAAAATGTATCATGATAAACTATTTTTTTTTAAATTTGGGACCAAAATTTAAAACCCCACAAAATCTAGGTATAGCCATGATGGATTTTACCTAAACACATTAAATTGTGTTGATGTCATTCTTTGCATGGATGCTAAGGAAATTTTTTTTACAATGAAGAAAAAATTGCATAGGGCAAATCAAAGAGTGGCACATTTTATTATTTATTAATAGTTTTTACATCAAGGCATGCATTTTATCGCAAATGCAAAAAGCTGATGCAGTTTAGAACACAAACTTAACTCTATAACAATGGCTGGACGCAGTCAACGTCTGGTGCACCATTTTATATCTACTGTTGGACGCTGCCATAGTTCGATTTATAGTCTTATCAAGAAGGGGAGAAAGATGATGTAGGGCCTACGTATAAAACTGTGAAATAGTTTGACTCCCGAAGTTGATTATAGTAGATTGAACTTCCAAGAGAAGCTAAATTTAACTCTTTTAGCGGTTTTTGCAGTGATCTAGAAGTTACAACAGTACATTTAGATCTAGGCTTAGATTTAGATCTAGAAAAATTACCCGCTGAAGTATGAGATAATTACACGGTTAAAGAGTTAATGAATGAAAGTTTGCACCAATGTTTATGTTCTAGGTTTTGAATAAGACTTTATGATTTGTGATTTTGATAAACTAATATCTAGACATAGATCGACATTTTTGTTTAAAGAACCAGAGAGAGAGAGAGTAATCTAAGCCTTTACACTTTATTGTAAGACACAGAACGACTGATAAAAAAGGGTGCTTTTGTCAAGGAAGAGCTATAATAAAAAGGGAAAGAAAGAGATATTAATGGGCAATTTTTAGTTAATTGTTCCTACAACAGAGTAAAGGGGGGGGGGCATATGTGTAATAAAGAGAGATTTAATTGGGTTGTAATATTTGCGATAGTTTTGATTTGAAATTTTATTTTAAGTTTTTAAATTTAAATAGAGCATGAAAATAATGTGAACTTAAAAATGGTAAGCATATTATTTTTTTTTTAATACGTTCTTGATAAAATACTAAAATTTGATGCAGTAGTGAATGAAAAGGAAAAGTCTTATAGAAAGATCTAGAAAGGAAGAAATATTTTCTGCGGTAATTTTTTGATGGGGGTGG